>JAYMFT010096399.1:0-28076 GCA_038088735.1 Panulirus argus | reverse complement strand
CTCTCTCTCTCTCTCTCTCTCTCTCTCTCTCTCTCTCTCTCTCTCTCTCTCTCTCTCTCTCTCTCTCTCTCCTGAAGCTAGCAAACGTCCGTCGAACCTCTTCACCCTAACGACGGTGGAAGACTTCCTGTTATGACAGGGGTGTCCCGCAGTAGAGGCAGGAACCCGTGCCTCATACGCTGACTGATGAAAACATCCCCTCCACACCAGCCCTGAGGATATTGGAACTGTCAACACAGCTTCCCACTGGCTAGGGGACCTGCTGTTGCTTTCAGCTTGACAATAAGCTCACTTTTCTTCCAGTGGTTCAGAAATGAAACAGCTTAATAGCTGTATGTTTTGTTTCCCCTGGACTGAAATGGCTTCTGATGCTGAGATGTCTTATTCTCCTAAATTTATTTTGGATCTGTTACTTCTTTCGTGATCGGGGAAGACTGGGAGAACGCTACAGATACACGAGTAACAACGCAGTGCTTTTATTGGGGTAAGTACTGAGGTGCTGAGTTGGAACACGTGGCGTAAGATTATGGTTAAGACGGTCATACGTCGGAGGCAGGCTTAGTAGGGGTTCTGCGTAGGTAGAGTAAATTAAGGAAGTGAGGCTTTGTCGTCTCACGGGAGCAGTGTATAACTGCTGGGTCTCGTGGAGCTTCTGCAGGAGTGAAAGGTGGGGCAATGTCCTGATAAGTTGGAGGTTTGTACTTTGCACTGCTGGAGGGCAAGGTCTTGGGTCTCGTAGTTCAAAGTGCTATTCCAGACAGGCGGTAACGATATCCCACACGAGTCTTGCCAAAGGGGTCCAAGGGAGATGAAGCACCACAGAACACTTTCAGAAAGAATAGAAAATCAGGACACGCATGGTGAGCTGCTACTGACGGCGGTGGAAGCCCCAGGGGACTCCAAGAATCAGTAACATGGCAGGAGACGTCAAAGAACTGGTTGCATTCTTGTGTGTTGATACTCAGGTTATCTCTAGTGGACCAGGTCAGGTCACGAAGGCGATCCCTGAGAGCTCTACAAGCATGTAGATTGGCTGGGGAGATGAGAAGAGGCGGAAACACGATCTCTGATTGGCTGGAGACGAGCAGGCGGTGGTAGTACTGTCGTTGAGGTCTTAAGTTGTTTCCCTTGTCGTTTACTTGGAAGGTCGTTGGCTCTGAGATCTGGCGTGAGTAGTCGATCGACTAGGTCATCCCGAAGTCAGCGTAAGGTAAACTGTCAGTTAACCACAGCATCAGTTGCGGCACTGTCAGTGTACGTTTCATCATCCACGAGTCGACGATAAACTCTAAGGCTCTTGACATACTACACGATACTTTGTTGGATGCAGTCCAGCTCTCTTTGGCTTAAACTAGCCACAGGTCTCTGTACGACACTTTATACCATGACGACTGGCAGCAGGCTGAAGGCAGAGTCGACCCTCAGCTAACTACAATGTGTACGATCTACGAAGATTCTCTGAATGAATTATTTTTCTTTTGAAAATTTCTAAGGTTACTGACCCTCCTGTTAAAGACCTGTGGAAAATAATCGAGACGACTTACAAATACCTTCACATTACCAGTGGGTTGTCAAATGCATTCCACTATTTGCATCCGTCAATTTCCGTAATCAGATGGCAATGCAAATAACGCATCCCCTGGGATTCACTTTTTCTCATCGCTTTTAGAGAGATGATAGGAGATATATAAAGATACTTCATAGATCTTCAGGTGGCATCCTCTCTCAGAGAGTAGAACACATCACTCAAGTCCAATTTCTTCAATCTTATACAGCATAGAGCTTGGTGCAGTTACACCTATGTTTCTTCTTTACATTCCAATGACTCCATCCTAGGCCAAATGATCTCACACTTGGCAGACTCGAACCTTACACCCAAAATACAGACAACTTTTTTCTCACTGTCCAGTTCTCCAGGAATGTGTACGGGTCCCTTCGCTGTCAACCAAGAGGGACGGGGTAACTCCACTGGCCTGTGAGTGTCGACAGTTCCCGTCCAATCTTCGTATCAGTGTTGTACAGAAAGGCTCTTAGATCACAGTGCCTTCCCCTCCCCTGTTGCTGACTCGTATGTGTTATCATCACCGCCGTAATCTAACGTGATACAATATCTGCCAAATAATTCCGGATTGAAATTATGTTTACAAGGAACACCTTTACCAACGTCGCACATTAAAGCTAAACAATCCTTCCCTCCATAAACAGCTCGGCTTAAATAGCCAAAACAATATCGGTAAAACTGGTTCGACGGTGTAAAACTTCATAATGAGATCCTCCAATTCTGAAAACAAAAGCGAAGCGCAATACATTCATTCAGGTTACTTTTCTTTTAAAACTAAAGGAATTGGCTTGGAAACTCTCACTTGGGTTTTATAGTAGGACCACGAACACAGAGGGGCAGTGTTAATAATCGGTGTACGAGAAATACACCAGTAATTTAAGATCAGATGACATCAAATTGCTTTTATAATGCTGTAAGAGATAAATGTAGCTCCTTGCGTACGCAATTACTGTCAACGAAAACCCAATTTGTGAGGAAAGTAACTTGAGGAAATATATGAAGGAATCAGAGACGTCCAAACATTACCAAGAACAGGTTAGGGGAAGATCTGTGTCAAGCAGCGAATGGAACACTTTTCTCGAACACACGGTTGAAAAACGTCAGCCAGCGGTGTGTAGACCCCACGAGCCCAACGGTACAGCCCTTGATCGCGAAGGTACGACACTTAATCCCGACGGTGCGACCCTTGAACACGACGGTACGACATTTAAGCATGACGGTACGAACGGCCATTGAGCACGAAGATGCGACCCATGGTAGCCAGGCCTTTGACCTGACACCTCAAGACCCAGCGAGAGGTTCGACAACGCTTGGCCTAGAACGAAAGCAGCAACCGGACCTGAGGGAGGGATCTAGGAGTTACTGGTGAGTCGAGTGACCCCTGTCTGTGAGGAGGTCAGGGGAGAGATCACGTTGCTTAGCACTTGTGTGTGTGTGTGTGTGTCATAATCATTAAGATGACAACATACATGGTAAGGAATGGAACATCGTCATTCTGCGCACATGCACTCGTTCTCACCTGCGCCCCCCCCCCCCGCATGAGAGGACCTTCACCCCAGGTGCTGGTACTCGTCCTCCCGCCCCTTCTCAACGGGACATCACGACGCCGCCACTGAGACCCCGTCCCCCTCCTCAGGACACTACGCCCCCCGTCTCACCCCACCAAGACCTCCACCTCTCAAGACCCAAGCCCAACGCTTTCCCGCCTGGTCTACAATGACGTCACGCTGAAAAGCCCGGGGTTTATTAATAAGCCTTTGTCCGTGGGGTCCCTGACGTCACGCAGGCCACAATTCCTTGTCGCGAACGCATTGTTAGCGGGCCGAGTTTTGGGTAAGTGTTTTTCCGAATTTCTTGTCAGACTTCTTGCGCGAGATGGAAATAACTTCTGCCTACGAATAGCTTGGCCTTATTTGCCTGAATGTAGGGAGAAGTTGGTTGCCTCGGGTTTGTCTGTGGTGTAGGTCAGGGCAATATTCAAAAAGGCTTTGCTGCAGAGGGAGAGGAGTTCCGACAACGGGAACTCTGTCTCTGTGAAAACTTGAAACGAAACATCCTAGAACGAAACAGGAGGCTGAACAGGACAACAGCTAAGAGCATGAAACGTAAGAATTGGGAAACAGAAGATTATGCTCATGACTACGATGAGGAAAGTTTGATGAGTAGGATGAGGTCAAGATTGTATGTTAGTTGGAGGAGTGGTGAGGAGGGGCATTGTGAGGGGCCCCGAGTGAGTTCACTGCAAAGTGACCCTCATCAGCTGGTCAACACACACACACACACAACCTCCCGGTATGTCGTCTTGCTTAGAAGTCTTGAACACGACGATACGACCTTTGGGCATGATGACTTTACCCACGAGCTCAAGGGTCGTCCCGTCGTGTTCGAGGGTACCCATGACCTGGAGTGACCCAGTCATATCCTCATGACCTGAAGTGACCCAGCCACATGCCCATGATGGTGAATCCTGTGTCACCAATGAATCACTGGGGCATATTGTACTCATTAAAAGGAATGTGAAAAAAAAGAAAAAACGCAATTGTTGAGTGATTTTCTCGCACGGTTGCCGTCCTTAGAAGTGGTATGGGTGCGGCCCACTGTGGTAATGGGGGTGGCTGAGCGGCCCACGGTTGGTGGTTGTGTGGGTGGGGCGCGAAGCCCACGGTGAGGGTGGGGGAGAGGGAGGGGGGCGTAGCCCACTGTGGGTAGTGGTGCAATCTATGGCCCCCGGGTGTAACCCCCTCGCTGCCAGAAGGGATCATCTCTCCGTCCACTGTGAAGGCAACTTCCGTCCCTGTTCGTCAGTGGCAGAGGAGCGTCAGTTCCTCCTCGGCGGCCGTATGATGCTTACAGTAGCTTTACTCTTGACCTTTACGTCTGATGTGGTCTCGTCTGTACGTACGCTTCGCTAATGATGTAACAAGATACAAAAAATTGGAACATATCCAACGTCGCACTGAATTTCTCCGTCCCGTGGACCACAACATCCACTGCTGTGCACAGGAGAGCATTGCCGATGCTCCCTCCACTCCTTCAGGGACCTACCGGGTCCGAGAAGCTTATAAACAGACACTTGTAGGCGTCTAGACAGAAATAAGTCAATGGACATCAGTTCCTATCAGGACGTATGACAGCGGACACATTATTGACATCATCCAGGCGATGTAAAGCCGGAGTTGGTGGGGAGTTCTTGAGGTGCCAGCGCCCGTGGCCTCCATACAAGCAGGCTGCCAGTTGACTTACAGGATGTGCAAGATGAACTAGGATCTCAGCAACTTCGATTAGGTTTGTCCCGTTCACAGTTCCCAGTAACCTCTCTCTCACACACACTGGGATACAATGACACAGGTTTTGTGAGGTGGAAATTATCGACTCAGTTGGACTGTGTCTTAAATCTGCTCCTCTGCCCGCAAGGTACGCTGATGGTCAATGAGGAGGCTTGCCCTTCAGCACCCTGACGTAGGGACACTGTCTTCCCCCCACCGCCTCAGCACCACCCTGGACCTACTTAGCTGACGTCGGGACTCCGAGACGGTGTCTGCCTGCAGTGACGTCCATATTCTCAGTGTTCCAAATAGAGCAATCTATTTCGAGAGATCGGAATTCGACAGAGAGACTGACCACGTCACTGACCAGTAGCCTCCCACCGAATCTGACTCAACATTTCAGTCATAAATATGATAACCTTGACTCCAGATTACCCTCTGATGCAATGTACTTGGACTTTCGTAAACCCTTCGATATCGTAGCAGTTGAAATACTACTAAATGAAAATCAAAGCTCAAGCCATACCAGATGGAGTCTGTGCTTGGGCACCGAACTGGTTCTCTGAAAGAATACAAAAAGTAGTATTAAAATGTGAAGCATCTGACTGGCTGCCAGTGTCTAGTGGAGTTCCACAAGGTTTAGTCCTGGGACCCACTCTTTTCATCGTCTGTATCGACGACCTAGAGACCGGACTCGCATGGTGAATCTAGAAAACTTTTGTCGACGGCTCGAAATGAGGAAACAGCTCATTCAAAACAAGACTGGCTGAAGATTTAGAAGGATTTAGACAAATTGGAATAGTGGACAGAGGTATAGCAGTTGGGTTCCAGCGTTAGAAAATGCAAGACAATACTCTCTGGTGCCAAAAAATATAAATCTAAAATTTATTAGAAAACTACGACTAGAGGTCAAAGAAGAAGTGGACATTGGAGTGGTTATTAGTTGTGACCTTAAAAGACCGTACAGAATGGCTAGCTGCATATGTTAAAGGTTTCATAGCCAAAGATATAAACTAGACAGCAAAGAATAAGCTGTTCAATTCTGGTCAACAAACCTAAGAAAAAAAAAAAGAAAATCTTAGACGCTGAGGTGATCTGACAGTTTTGAGCTCAGAATGCTCAATAATTTGGACAACATGAACGAAAATGTCTTCACACTGGTTCAGTGACCAGAAATGATTGTATGAAGACTGAAAGGACAAAACTCTCCCTACACGTAGTGTGGTTGAGCCCTGGAATAAACTACCTCCCGATGTAGTAACTGCAAAGTCTATAAATATCATCAGTAAAAAAAAAAGTATATATATATATCAAGTTACCCACAAACGTCCCTCAGTGAACGAGGTCTGGCCATGCAAGGCCACGGCCAACAGCTCAGATTCACAAGACCTCTTTTGAGTGTGGTAGAGCGTCTGTCAAAGTACTGTTCATTTCTAACCAATAATCTTGCAAGATATGGGAATAAAGGCTGGAGCATCCCATCTCCATCGTACCCCTCAAACACGATCTACAATGATCTTATCTGGTCCACGAGAGAGGAAGTTCGACCCACGATGACCGGTGAAGTGAGGGAACCCAAGTATGGATCCTACACGGGGTGTGGCTCAGGAACAACAGTAAAGACTACCGGTTCGATACTTCCTCAACGAGAACATTTCTTTTTCGTGTCTTCTCAAGTATCTCCCAGCTCGCAGCCGCCACACCGGCACACTTAGTAGCTTCGATGCTGAATGAACTTCAGGAACTCAAAATTCCTGTACGAAAGAAACATGGAAGAGAAATTACACAGGTCTTCAAGCTTGAATAAGAGGCTGTGTCACCATATTGCTGGTTATGTCAGAAGTTCTCTGTACACCCCTTCAGTACAGCGTGAGCTCCTACAGGAAGGTGTTGCGTCGCAGCCCCGGATTTCTTCGGCTTTCTGCAAACTCTCCACACTTTTTTCTGCTCCGCTTTCACTCGCAGATGAAGCAGATTCATCCCTGACCTTTCGTGCACGCCGTAAAGCCTCTCGGATACTCGCTGGGGGTACGGGAACTGATGCCAGACAGGTTTTAAAAGAAAAAAATACAATCTAAATTCATTCGTCACGATCCACAGTACCTGTTGATGCTGAGGAAAGCCAACGACAAGTTGTGAAAATTCTAAACTTCTCCGCTTACAGTAAAATGGAACATGGTTCTCAGTCGCTTTCTTCATTACGACAAACTGTTGCCAGCGAAGAAATGTTCGCTGATGGTCCGTACTAATGACAGTGACAACTCAACTTTGTATGGCTGAGTGATATTCGTTCTTCTTTTTGCAGATACGAACAGGGAGCTGAGTTACATGTGGAAGATAAGGTGTATAAGGAAAAAAGATGCTTAAATTCAGCCTGCATGAGCTCGAAATCAATTTTGCACAGGTGTCTTTCACACCAGACTAGAGAGAGGCCCGTCTCGGTGTCCCTACTGAAGTGACAACGTTTAGGGTATTGTACCACCTATGGCTGCAAGGTTTTAGGGGACGTATGCAAAGGACACGAAGGATCGCTTTACTGATGATTTCCTTTTGTATGATCAGGACACAAAGGGCGTGTCACAAATGACGACAGACCCCTTCTATGCGCTTAGTGAATAAGTCACCACACCACTGCATACGGTTCTTCCCAACCCAAGTGGTGCTTTTGGGAATCTGTGTGACTAGGTGTTGTGTCCATTTCTGAAGTGGGAGCGCTCATTCTCGACTCTGAAGCTGCTGCACTCTGCTAGCACTGTCTCAGGAGAAACTCAGAGGCTTGGCGGTCCCTACCATGGAGTGGAACATGACGAGGAAGTCACACTTTTGAAGGCATTATAATGGATTTTTCTATAGAGAAGTAAAAGAAACGCTTGCAAGACTAAGTGGTTGGGTTAAGGAAGTTTGCTCTCATGTATTCTGTCGAGGAATTAATCATTATTTCTCAGTAAACTTGAGACGTTTTAGTTAGAGAGGAGTTGTTTGTATTTGTACCTGTGGATCTGCTATGACAGAAGACAGTATTACAATTTATATGATACTTTCCATTGTCATTTCTCAAGGGGGCAGTATACCTAGAAACAAACATTCCACATGCATGTAAACCTATCACGTCATGCACTTCGTCATCAGCTTCTGCAGAACATGTATACAGAGTTATATAGTCACTCTGGTCCTTTGAATGTGAGGAAGTGAAAGCTCCCCGCAATTAATCAAATACCCGGGGCCCTGGGCGCCTCTAGTGGCGCAGGTGTGGGAGTTGTGGTGGCGATGCAGGTGTTGTATTGGTGGTGTATGTGCACGGGAAGGACAATTAACGGGAGACCCGATGGTCAGTGACAATGTGATGTGGTATGTCAGAAGGCACGTTCCCCGCCCACCTCTCCCTCCGGCTCAAATGTCGAGAGGAGGAAAAAAGACAAAAAAGTGAGAAAGAAGCAAAACATACGTGTGAAGAAAAACATACACCCATGGAAACTTTTACAGGGAAGTTCGACGGGGAAAAAGAAAGTCTACCAACTCGTGGCTGGATTCTGAAACAGAAAGACATGAATAAATGATAAAATGTAATTGATAAGCTGGATTATTTACTGATAAAAAGGTGGATTATATGCAAATAACATATTGTTGAAGTATTTGTCCTAAATGTATTAATAGTCTTTGCGTATACAACTCCAGGAGGTAGTCTTTTCCAGAGCTCAGCCAATCTAAAATGATTTATGCTCACTTTGATATCACATTGCCATTTTATCCTCAAATTGGTATCGCTGGTCTTGAATCTCTTGTCTGAAGTGAGGAAAAATAGAAAGTTTATGTTGTCGACATTGTTTACTATTGAGAAAGCCATTAATAGATTTTCATGGATTCTTCTTTATGAAGAAGGAATAATTTTTTTAGTTATTTAAGTCTTTCGCCATAAGACTTAGTCTGGGGGGAAGGAATTAGTTCTGTTGCTCTTCTCCGAATTCGTTTTAGTTTTTCCATTCATTTCTCATCATTTGCGTTGACCAGAAATGACCACCGTATTCCAAGTGAGGTCTGACAAGGGGCGTTGTGGAGGGTGGTTATGTTATCCTTTGTTTTTAGTTGATGACAGTGAAACCATTACCGTTTGCAGCAAGGCTTTGTTTACCGCGCTGAAGGTCATTACTGATAATGATATCTTGAACCCCTAATAGTGATCTGCCAAGCATTCTGTACCCGTGATTTTTTTTTTTGTCATTTTGGCATTTGATGGTTTGCGTGTGGTTGTGGAGCAGGTGTAGTGGCGCAGCAAGCATACTGGTGCTACAGGTGTGGTGGTGGTGGTGGTGGTACAGATGTGGCAGTGGAGTACATCTGTCGGTGGAGCAGGTGAGGTGTTGGTGGTACAAATGTGGTAGTGGAGTATAGGAGGTGGAGTATATGTGGTGGCGCAGCAAGCATACTGGTGTGCATGTGTGCTGGCAGTGGTACAGGTGTGATAGTGGAGTACATCTGTTGGTGGAACAGGCGTGGTGGTGGCGGTGGTGAAGTACATCTGTCGGTGTGGCGGCTCCTGGTTGCGTCAGGGAGCTGGGCAATGATGGCTCTGGATATGATGACACCGTCCGACGCGCAGAACCTTCTACGAATGACGACACAGGACGTTGGATACTACTGTCCCCCCCCTCCCCCCTTCTCTCTCTCTCTCTCTCTCTCTCTCTCTCTCTGGGTGGTTGAATAATCTTCCATCTCTTCCTCCACTTTCACCTTTCCGTCACACTCCTGG
This sequence comes from Panulirus argus, assembly GCA_038088735.1. Taxonomy (NCBI): domain Eukaryota; kingdom Metazoa; phylum Arthropoda; class Malacostraca; order Decapoda; family Palinuridae; genus Panulirus; species Panulirus argus. Next base: position 18,502 of record JAYMFT010096399.1, on the reverse strand, counting down.
GCAACGAAAGTCTTCACTTAATCTTAAATGTCATACTCCCTCGAATTCCTGTTTCTCTTCCTCTTTCTCCTCACACACACACACACACAAACACTCTCTCTCTCTTTCTCTTTCTCTCTTCGTACTTCTTCAACGATCTTCGTCAATTCTGCTTCTTGTAACCCCCCCTTCCCCTCCTCTTTTCCACGTTTACTGTAGAAAGTAAGAGGCGGTTAAGCCTGGCTGAGCCGCTCACGTCGACAGATTATTGTAGACCCATAACAGTACTCGGGTTGGCTGCGATCGTGTAAATATTGTCCAGGTTGATGTATACAGCCCAGTTTAACGTGTCATATCAATATTGACAGGGCCTGCGTCATAGGTGAGAGTAGTAATGTTATGTACAGTTTCTGCTGGTGGCGAGGATATGTTGACTGTGCTCGCTGAGTGGCCCGCTCTCACCCGAGGCTTTCAAACTTGGCATTATTCATCACGTGGTTTGTTCCCCTTCGGACGGCACACTCCAGAATTCCTGTCTTTACAACCCGTGAATCTGTCTCTCGGAAAGTCTCATTGTCTTACAATATCATTGGAAATTACTGCTATCCCCTAAGACAGTCTGATAATTACGTGAGAGGACCTCGGTGCTATTGTTTTACAAAAGGTTCTGGTTCAATTTGCGTGGGAGGTGAGCGAAGTGCAGGGAGAGCGGGCGCTAGATGGCGCTAAGGTTGAGGTGCGGGGCGGGAGTTGTAAAGCGTAGGGCGGGTGACGGGGACGGTAGTACCGCGTTCAACTTTGTGGGATTGACACCAGCCTGCACATTCGTCTGTTGTGGCAAAACATCACCTCCCTTTGGTGCCAGTTTTGTATTAACGTGCAAGTGAAACTCTACTGCAATTATGTCTAACATCGAGGTAGGTGCTCATTCCAACTTTTCTACGAGGCGAATTTTGCGAGATTTTACCGCTCCTTGGCGTGCGACTTTTGCCAGCGACGGAAAATAGCTTCACATTGCTTCAAGGGTAATGTGAAACGTTACTTTTATAGCCGATTTTCAGCCTGATGTTACAACGGCAGCGTGTTACGGAAGCGCTGGAAGACGAACCGGATGAGGGAAGGGCAAACGCTGCCGCCCTCGGCGTTACTTGGCTCAGGACCAACCAGCCCCCTCCGCTGGACCGCCGCGCTACTCAAAACCCGCCCGCCTAGACCCGACCAGGTCCACGGACTCTGCAAGGACCGGCGACACCTCAGAGACCAGTGCTAGACCCTTTAGACTAGCTCAGTTAAAATGAAATGAGATCTAAACAAAACTCGCTGAAAACAGGCCAAAGAAAGCAATTCGTAAGAAGCTCAAGACGAAGCTACCGAGTTCAAAGACTCACGAGCGCTTGGCTACCGAGACCAGAAAGATATTGAGACTTCTTGGTGATGCAGAAAGACCAACTGAGCTCAGTCGGAGTTCTTCCAGTATTTCGCACGTTGGGAAAATGTGTAATGCTCAACAAGTACTTCCATCAAGGGGCAGCATTATGTTGACTGCCAATGCTTCACCAAATATTATCGTTAGGAAAATAAATACTTAGCTTGACTTGAGTCTTGAGTGGATCGCAGCTCAGCATAAGTACTCATAATCCTTGATGGTCTTAGTAAGACAGTTAATGCCTTGTGATAACACAAGCGAAGTTTATGAGGGCAGTGCTTGGATGGGGTAACTGATCATTAGCAAATTGTCGCAAAAAAGATGAATGCTCTCAGATATGACGTCATGCGTGAGGCGCCATTGGTGGTGAGGGCAAGCACTACAGCCCCTCTCCGTCTGTTGCTAGACACCGATAGTGTTGTGCCACAGCTGTCACCCTCCCTACCCTCACCCATCACCCGTCTCCCCCCCCTTCCCCTCCTCCATGTGCTGCTCCACCCAGTTCGTCCTCACCCCTAGGAGCCAACAGCACTGCATCTGTCTCCCCGCCATCAACCATCTCCCACTTTAAATCTTCATCCATCGTCCAACCTCTCGTCTCCCAACTTCACCCCTTCATCCACAACCATTCACCTCTTCATCCAGCACCTCCACCCTTATCATTGTTGAAAACCCCACGTCTTCTGTATTTCATTCTCCCCATGAAACAACGCCATCCACCGAGGGTCATCCATCACCCAAGTTCTCCTCCCTAACTCGGTTGTCTCCCTACCCCCACACCCCTTCACCCACCATGCCACACGCTTCTACACCCATGTCAATGGTCATTATCCAATCCGTCATCCGTTACCATACATCTTTTCATCCGTCACCTGCATCATCCATAACGCCTACCCTCTCATGCGACACCTCACCCATATCTGCGTCACTTCTACCCTGTCTCCCCCACACACCTTCATCCACTGATCTCCGTTACCTCTTCACCAGTCGCTCTCATACCTTCAGCCGTTGCCTCCATCCCTTCATCCACTGCCCTTCACGCCTTCATCCACCACCCTCCATCCCTTCACCTGTCGCTTCCACCCTTTCCTCCACCACCCTCCACCCCTTCATCCACCGCCAGTCATCCACCGTCTTTCACCCCTTCATCCAGTCTTCCACCCCTTCATCCACCTCCCTTTACCCGTCACCATCCACGTCGTCTCCTGTCGTTCCCACTCCTTCACCCATCGCCCTTTACTTTTTCATCCGTCGGCCTGCACGCTTTAACGACCGTCCTTCACTCCTTCATCCGCCATCCAGCACTCCATTACTACGTCCATCCCTTCATCCAACGTCCTTCAGCCGTTCGTCCACTGCCCTCTACCCTTCATCCACGGCGCTCTACCTCTTCATCCACCGCCCTACACCCTTTCATCCACCGCCCCACCAACACGCCCTACACCGCGGGTAACATACCCCATGGGCGCCTCGCCTGGGGCAGCCCATTGACACCACACTGATAAAAAGTGCTTCATTGCCAAACGTTCCCTCCGGCATGCAACACTTTACCCTTCCCTCCATTCTGTCCCTCCCTCTGCGCAAACCCTCCTTCTACGCTTCCCTCCCTCCGCACTATTTTTTTTTTTTTTTTTTTTACATCTCTCCATTTCCCTCCTCCCCCCTCCCTCCAGACTAGCCCTCCCTCTAAACCATCTCTTCCTCCAACCCACGACTCCTCTTTCCTTCTTTCCCTCTCTTCCTCTCTCCACGTGATGTTCACCTCCTCACTTAACTTAATCCTTCTACTTGAGACTAAGCACCTCCTCCTCCCCTCTTCCCTCCATCTGACACTCGGCCCCTCCGCCTGACAATCGACCCCTTCAGACGATCACTGGGCACTCCAAATCCTCCTGTCATCAGATAACAGGCCCATCCACGCCTCCCTTAACTGCACCCTCGCGTCGGGCCCAGGCCACTCCACCCCACTATACAAGGTCGTTTATGCACACCCACTCCCTCCACAACAAGGCCCTCCATGTAAAACCATTCCCTCCACTTGGCTCTCCATGCAAACCCACTCCCTCCACAACAAGGCCCTCCATTTAGAACCACTCCCTCCACAAGGCCCTTCATGCAGACTCACTCCCTCCACTTGGCCCTCCATGCAGACCCACTCCCTCCACAACAAGGCCACTCACTGGCCATCATTCCATGCTAGTTCAGGCGGGACCTGACCTAATTACAGTACACATATTGAGAAGGTGAGAGGCGTGCATGTGACACAGTGCATTGAAGCGATGTGGTATACAGGGGGCGACGTGCTGTAAATGGACAGAGAACCAGCGCAAATGAAGCAGTCGGGGGGGAAACTATGGAAAAGTCTGTGAGGCCTGTTTATGCATAGTCGGCTGTGGTTTCGGTGCACTAGACATGACAGCTAGAGAATGGGTGTGAGCGAATGAGGCCTTTTCATCGTCTATGCTTGGCGCTACCCCGCTGACGTGGGAAACGGCGAACAAATATGAAACAAAACTAGACAAGGTATTACAGATATCATTCGCTATCATATATATATATATATATATATATATATATATATATATATATATATATATATATATATATATTTAGAATAATGGACTCGATTGGAAGCATTTGTAAATAAATGTACATCAAGAGATATGATTCACGCCCCATTTCAAAGCTGTTTTCTCACCAAACAATTCAGACATAATAGCTTTGAGATCGCTTAATTAAACAGTATAAAAAAAAAATGGAGAATATTATCATACGGAAATCTTTGCTGCACCTGTTGTCTCGTTGAGTTAGTTCTGGGCCAATTTGTCGCAACTGTGAGGTATTGGAAGAAGGAAAAGGGGAGGAAAAAAAATGCTGAAATACACCACGAACGAAAGTATGTGAGAAAGGATGTCTTAAGCTGAACAGAATAGAGTGCATTGCGTGTCTGTTTGTCCGTTTTAACACAATGGTCTACTGAGAGCAACACAGGAAGTTGTATAATAAATTAAACCAACAACCTTGGTCTTTAGTATATGGGAAAAGGAGCGTTATTAAAAGAAAAAAAATGTGCATGTAGGTTTTCTGAACATTAAAGAGCTATTTTGTGAACAACGTCATTGAAAAAAGACCCACTGGGGGAGGTAGGATCACTTGGTGATCAGCTCCTGTATTCAGCGCATTACAGAGAGGTTAGGAAGGGGGTAAGGGGGGAGGGGGAGGGTAGAGGGGGTGACCTAATAACAATATAAGAGTTCCTAAATCAACTAGACGATGACGTTGACAGGAAACAGGTCGTCCACGAGTTACCAAAACACACACACACACACACGTCTATAACTTGTCGAGTCGTCCAATATTATGCTCCACGACAAGTCTGCCGTGTCTGGCAACGGCTGCCGGATGCACTCACGGCTCTGTCGTTGATTGACGACGTCATCATCACACTCGTCGTCGTCGTCGTCGTCGTCGTAAGTGACGTCATCGCTCGGACATCGTCGTCGTTAGCGGCGTCATCACTCGGACGTCGTCGTCTTCATTAGTGACGTCATGTCTCAGACGTCGCCGTCGTCGTTAGTGACGTCATCACTCAGACGTCGTCGTCGTCGTCATCGTCGTTAGTGACGTCATCACTCGGACGTCGTCGTCGTTAGTGACGTCACCACTCAGACGTCGTCCTCCGCAAAAGTCTTGAGTCAAAGTGAATACTTTCTTGTACTTTAATTCCTTTCGATATTTTTTTTTCCATACAGTTTTTAATACTTTTAAGGTCAACCCATTGTAACCCACGAGCCACACCTTACCCACGACAAACACAGTCGTTGGTTCTGATGGCATAATGCAAATTATTTGCCCCGTTGGGGGCCACCGACCACAATGTCGGGGAGGCGAGCTTACCTCTGGTATTTACGAGCCGTCTATGGACTTTAAAAAGTCACCTATGAACTTTATAAAAGTCATCTGCGGACTTTTAAAAGCCGGCGGTGGACATTTAAGTCACCTGCTGGACATTAACGCTCACGTACTTTCTCCCCCGAAACTGGGGCACGAGTGAACAGCAGTCGAAGTGTTCCTGCAGAGGTGATCCAATTTACTAAGGTGTAGTAGTTTGGAGATGTTTGCCATAGGACGTACAATGTTAATTGTCTGCATAGTGCCCTCTGTGTCATAAAACTATATATATATATATATATATATATATATATATATATATATATATATATATATATATATATATTAATAACTACACGAGTAATGGACGTGGTTACTGTTGGAAGTGAGGTGGTAATATTGTACACATATAAAGATTTTAGTTCTATCATGGTGCCAGGAGCCACCTGTGGCAGCTGGTTGCTCCCTACACTGGTACTGGTGACCCAGCTGGCCATCTGTAGCCACCTGTGGCCGCTGGTTCCTCTCCACACTGGCACTGGTGACCCAGCTGGCCACCTATGGCCCGCCAGGAAGGTGTTTTGCATCCAAATGTCGTCCAGAAGATTGACCCATTAAGCATGACGGACGTGACCCAATCAGCAGGACGGTAGGAGCTTGGGCCTTGCATACAGCGTTGACCTTTGGCCCGACTCGTTCGGGACTAAGTCAAAAGGTCACGCCGTCATGACCGCTAGGGGTCGTACCGTCCTGATCAAAGGGTTAGAGAAAAAAAAATGAGGCAACACCCGCGTCTTTGAAGACTGTGAGGCGAGAGGGATGCCAGGCCCCCAGGCTGAGCCAGTGTTGATGAGAGGCCAGCCTCCAAGCTGAGCCGGTGATAACAGGGCAATGACATCACCGCACACACTCACACTGCCCGCTCTGGGTGGAATCATGGCGTACAAGTTCAAGTCTCCCTCCCGTAGGTGCACATCAGCTTAGCAGGAGCTGTCTAGGATGGTGGGTGGAGAAAGGAGGGATGTTGGAGGCTGCTGGAGTGGTGGAGAAAGGATGATGGAGGTGTTCTGGTGGGGAGAGACTGAGGGAGAGATAGAGGAAGGGTCAGAGAAAGGTAGAAAGCTGTTGTGGGGAGATGAAAATACGAAGAGTCTTTAGGTGTGGGGAGTATGTGAGAGAGGTATGGATGAGTGTGTGTGTCTGTGTCTGTGTCTGAGTGTGTGTGTCTGTGAGTATGTGAAAGGCAAGCGGCGCGTGGAAGAGGTGTGAGACGTGTGTGGGTGTGGAGAGTGCAGGTCAAGTATTGGAAGATGCGTGTCAATGTCGGGAGCATGCATGGTGGTAGGAGTGGGGAGTGTATGAGAGGAACTGGGAGTGTGTTGGAGGTACTTAATTTAAAAGTGGGGAGTGTGTGAGAGTTGTGTACTCGGGGAGGACAGTTAACTGCAGACCTGATAGTCCATGATGAGGCTACCTGCTGAAGGACGGTAATAATACCCTAAGCTCCTGTTCTATTACATATGCAGATAGAACAATAAAGCAGAAGGGACCTCCGCTACCACCTCTCCCTCTGGCTCAACAGAGCAGGAAAACAGCAGATGAGGAGCACCACGTAGCATGGAGGGAATATACTTTCATGGAAATTATACAAAAAAAGTATGAATGAGAAAACTGCCTTATTTTAATATTGCAACGGGAAGATCTGGGAAGAAGGCTCAGGTCAAATCAAAAACTGTCTAATTAGGTGCCTCAGAGAAGCAGAATTGTCCTTTCCCCTTCTTGGATTCGTTTCTTTATTGTTGATTGACTTCATTAAAGAATTTGTCAGGCCTTATAATGTTTTTGAAGTTCTTCTGTCACCACAGCTTGGTCCGGGACCTTACATTACCTTATGACAGAGTATCGGAGGTCTTCAACTGTCACAAGTGGGTCTGCGACCGTATCTTACCTAACCTTACGTAAACATTCCTATGGTTTTGGAGGCCTGCTACCCCTGCAACTGGATATGGAAACCCTACATTTACCTTACGATGATCTTGGAGGTCTTCACCCACCCCCACCCACCCACCGCGAGTCTTGCTGCTCTACTGAATCAGGCTGTTCGAGGTAATGGCGCCCGTAGCACCGGGGGAACGCTACCCTCATCACCGTAACACATATCGCCTTTGGAGGAGAGAAAGCCCCCACGTCCGCTACTCAGTCCCGGGGGCTCGGGTCGGCTACAGGCCGTAAATAATGGATTAGATAGCTTCTTTCACAGGCCGGCAGCTCCCCCTCTCCCCTTCCAGTCACCTGCCGGGCGCCTTGGATCACTTGTGCCGCGATGCCTGAGCCGTAGTGGTGTACAGCCCGCCAGAGGGGAAGGTGGGCGCCACTGTGGAGTGTGTGAAGGACAGGCGGTGAGCGGTGAGGTGGAGTACTGGTGGATAGGGGGCAGGTGGTGAGGGTGGTGTGGTACTGTACGAGTATAGGGAGCAGGTAGTGATGTCAAGAGCCAGCTCGGACCCAGGGGAAAACGATCTCGTTGCACACACACACACACACACACGCACACACACACACACACTCCTTTCCCCACCTTTCTCTCTCTCTCTCTCTCTCTCTCTCTTTCAGCCTTAAGAATTCACTATAAAGAACGCCAAAATCCGGCCTCCAACGAGCTTATAAACCCAGCCAGGTCACAACAGCAGCCGAATTTAACTGTAAAAAATGTCAAAAAAAGCAAATAAGTAAATTATCAATTAATATCCAGTAAATCTATAAAGTAACCAAAATGTATTGATTATCACTTGAATAATCAGGCCAATCTTTGTTAATGCACGAAGCGTCTGTACACAGTGAGGAACCAAACATCGTCCTCTTTATGACTGCGTGAAGCTCAGAGCCAGGAGGTGTGCTTGCTACCCCTATGGCTCGCAGACACTTCAATGCTATTCATGAATAGGATTACATGGGATGCGAGCGATGGAGGAACTCGGATCCGGGTCTCTCGACGGACCCCGGGTCCGCTGTCCCCCAATAAACCACTACCCCTTCTGACCCCTCACAAACACTGCCTCCAATAGGGCCTGGACAAGAGATAAGGGTGTCAGGTGGTGGTGTGTTGGGCTGAGGAAACAAAGGAGGCTGGGATGTAGTACTCATAATGTGTGTGGTTGTGGCGGTGGTGAGGAATGACTCACGCAGGGGCGGGAGAGGGAGGGAGGCAAGCATTGCACGGCAGGCGTCACAATGGTTGGAGGGAGGGGGAGGAGTCCACCCCCCTCCCAGTACGCGGACCGTGGGGGGGTGATGGGAGGAGGGGGAGGGAGGGGGAGCCATAACAACATGATCGACCACCACCGTGTTTACTAAGGGCGGCGACTGTCACACTTTCACTTCCTGAGCCACTAAATACACTCACACTGTTTGACATGCACTCACAGCACATTAACACTCACGCTAATATTGACCCCTTTCACCATTACGTTTTGACCCTCGGGCGTGATGACCCGCTGTCTGATCCGACTCTTAAAGGCCATTATACCCAGGGGTAGCATCGACGTGCTCAAGGGTCGCACCGTCGCGCTCTAGGGTCGCAGGTTTGTGGTCAAAGTGCTTAAAGCTCAGGAGCTGTAAAGCAATTACTGTTGGCTTATGACAGATGGTGGTGACACATCACGACTGGGTAAGCTGAACCAAGTTATTACACTGCTAAGGAGTTAGTGTGACGGGCACACATTACTGGCTGGAGTTACCGATCACTGAAGAGGGAGGGAGGAGGGAGCGATACAACACTAATGTCGTGTTATGTACCGGAGGGACGGTTCACCTCAGGCGTTGGTGCCCGTCCTCACCAGCAGTGTTGGTGTCCTACCTCACCAGCAGTGTTGGTGCCCTACCTCACCAGCAGTGTTGGTGTCCTACCTCACCAGCAGTGTTGGTGTCCTACCTCACCAGCAGTGTTGGTGCCCGTCCTCACCAGCAGTGTTGGTGTCCTACCTCACCAGCAGTGTTGGTGCCCGTCCTCACCAGCAGCGTTGGTTTCCTCCCTCACCAGCAGTGTTGATGCCCTCCCTCACCAGCAGTGCTGGTACCCATCCTCACCAGCAGGCAGTGATGGTGGTGATCATTACCAATACTATATACCTACTTTGTTCGAACGCCCCAGAACATGGGATCCAGTAGTCCTCCCACGGTGTTGGAACCGTTCAATGGGATCATGATTTTCAGAAGCCAGGGTTCAGCCCTCCTTATACCCGGTATAAGGAGGGCCACTTACGCGTGACCTCTGACCTGGCCCGTAAGGGTCAAAACAGTACGTCGAAGTACAGAAATGAATTATCATTAGTTCTTGCCTATGTTGGCTATGTAATGACTGATAATTAAAACATACATGACAACGTACACACATTTAACTCCAAAAAATGAAATTGCCTCAGTTTAGAAACAGGTGGGAAATGACAGACATATGACACGCACACAGACACACGGATTTTCAGCATGTGGCTGCAGTAATTCAATAAACCCTTGATAATTTTCATTATTACTATTATTATTATTATTATTATTATTATCCGGAAGCTTGTATGAACGTCAAACAATACCAATCACTTAACAAGACAAGACAGTTAGACATGATCATTATGAGACTGATATTTTCCTTTTATTCAAGAATACGGTAAACACTCATAATGGCAAATGTAAGAGCTAAATGTATTGACCTATCTGTACTGCAGTGGGAGGGAGTTCTACACTCGTGGGACCCCATGTGTTGAACTTTCTCTATTATACAAATTTTTATTTAACTTTGTATCCTGTCCATATTCACAATTTCCACAAAGTTCATCCTACTGCTATATTACTATAAAAGTACTTTAAAACTTTGCTAACAAATTTCTTGCTCATGTCCATGTTATGGCCTCTAGTTGCTTTGTTTTTGGATCTTTCGAAGTAATGTTCTCTGTTGGGCATCCTCAAATTGGTTTGTAAACTTAAAGGTTGTAATTAAGTCGCCTCTTTAATTTAAGACCTTTAACCTTTCCCTATAACTCAACATTCTTAATTCTAGTTGCATTTTTGTTACCCTCCTCTGAACCATCTCTAAATATTTCTTTGTGGTTCTTTAAGTGTATATGTAAGGCAACCTGACGGTAAATCGTATGAATATGAATAAGACATGATGGTGACATCATGGAAAAAGTCATCTGCCACAACTAAGAAATTATGGTCACAATTATATAAATTTCTTTCGTTCCTCAACCCCCCACCTGTTTCTGCCACTCGTTCTCTTCCTTCCTCTCTCTTCCTCCTTCCGTTTCCCTTTTTTCAACTCAGTTTTACTGCCAGCAGCGACTAATTTATTATGCATCCCATGTTCATCGCGTGAGCGGTAATGGTGCAAAAGGATTACGCTGAGGTCACAAAGGGTCTTTGTCATATCCTAGTCGACAGATAATTACAACAACAGGTATTCCAGAGTTTATTCATTACATCACCTAACAATGTCTTGATAAAGCAGCTGCATCTCTTCCTTGATACGAAAAGTGAATACAGTCTAAGAATCTCATGGATTTCATCGTTTACAGGAAGTTGTAATTATTTTTCCTGTAGGTTTCGCTTTGGACGTGAGAAAGACTAGGTTTTTCTCAACTGGACACACACACACACACACACACACACACACACACACACACTATCTCAACCCATAAACTTTTCATTCAGTATGATCAAAATTTTCTTCCAAGCTAAACAGCCAAATGTATACCTCTTCGTTTTCGTTCAAGCTAAACTAGCAAATGCAAATGTAGCCTAGTACAGCCTAGTACACGTAGTAGTGACAACATCGCGTAGGCTACCGATCTTATAACTTTTTCCACGCACGGGGTACTTACATACATCAAAGTATGGTGGAAAAAGTCATCTTTTAGGCCTTATATAAACTATTCACCTTTTAGTTCTTACTTGATTACAGAAGTTATCATACTTCTCTCTGACAACCCAATATTGTGTTGCGTCTCTATCGTAATCAAGTTTAGATTGGCCTTTAACTCCATTATGTTCCGGAGACCTGTGTTCGAGAGAATCCATAACTGTTTGACCTGAAATCCCCTTTATCTCTCTTCAACCCTCTCATCCATCTCTTGCCCTCCCTGTCTCCCGCATTCGCATCTCTTTTCCTTCCTTCTTATGTTGCGTGCTTCTTTCCGAGGATGCAATATAAACCCAGTCACTTAAAATACTAAAGCTTATGATGAGTTAATAACCTAAAAAGCCTCCCTCTCCCTCAGCCACTGACAGTTACTCCCCTCCCTGGTCCTCCACTACCCTCCACCTGCTTGGCTCAGCCACTCCCACCTCTCCCTCCCATGTACTATTGATCCGGGGACTGGGGTGACTACCTGCCCCCAGCTTCACCTCCCTACTTATATACATTACGGATGACTCGTTCGATTCCTTAAGAAATGTCATATTGGAAAGTAGGTTACGTGCTGTTTAGTGTGGCACTGCTGTAAACGTCGACAAGCGAATCTGTTCAGCAATTTTTTTCTCGTTCAGAATTGCAGCTCACTTACGACGACTTTCTTGCACTGATCGAGTCACTATGGCTCACTGACTTCTAGCTACCTTGCAGCGAGTCCCATTGGTTTTCCGAATCTCAAATTAACTAACGACTGCCTTGCTCTTAACTCGTTGAGACACTCATACGAACTTGATGGCTGGCTGCCTTTCTCTAAACTTATTGTGACTCACTTACGCTAACTTGATGGCTGGCTGCTGCCTCACATTGAGCAGCCACGGCTTTTAGCAATACCGTGATAGAAGGTTAAGTTCGTTTATTAATCTGAGGTTAAGTTTGATTACGTGCGATGGCATATCAAAGGGGTAGAGGAGGTTGGGAGAAGACCTCCAGTGTCCGATAGGTTGAGGAAGCGTCCAAAAATAAGAAAATCCGACTTCCAAATTTCGATTATCGCAGAGGGGAAGGAGGCGCTGAAAATGAGAGGATCCGATAGTTTGGGGGGGACCCTGATAAAAGAGAAGTTGCGACTTTCCTTAGAGTATCATTACTTTTATGATTTCCAATCCTGGCGGGATATGCCAAATGGGTTCCGGGGAGGGCAAGAATGCTTTGGTCCTTAGGCTCCAGAATCCTTGATATGCCGCTGGGTGAAGATTAAGTTAGGTTAGGTGGAAGTTAGGTTAGGTGGTTAATCATTGTTTTTTTTTATGGGTGGGTGGGAGTGTGGGGTACATGACTAGTTAGGTTAGGTTTTGTTTAATCTAATAGATAAAAATGACTTCCAAAAGTCATGCGAAATGAGGCCATCTCCATTAAATATATTCCATCTCTTAGGATGTCGATGACCATCTTTAACACGTATTGTGATGTGACGAAGGCTTTTGTCTCTGTTAGAATACTACTTATGACACAGGATGGTCAGAGGTATATATAAAGTCAAATGGTTGTGGAAAAGTATGACAAAACATTTACAATGTTTTGATTCGAGTGGAATATTTTACAGTGTGTTAAATTAATTGTTTGATTTGTAATCCATATTTAGAGAACTTTTAGACGGACAGGGGAAAAAAAACACAGGTCTCTGTTAATACCCTTCATCTTTTGTGTCACGTTTTTGTGAAACAGGATTGGGAAAGTTTGATGTTTAGGCTACAGCAAGTGGATTGTGTGTATCTGTCAGGCTTCACCACACTGAGGACGGATTCTTACAATCACTTGAACTTGAAACACTCAGGACTTCCCAAACTGTGCTTGTTGCTTCCACCGTTTCCAAGCTTCGCTGCTGCCAGTCAGCTCACAGGGTAAAGTATGCCGGCACAAGCCGCCAACACTTGTGCACGTACATACGTAAATAGACTAGATTTTGTTGTGTGTACCAAGAAATTCCAACGGACTCTCAAACTTTAGAAATAAACACAAACGTTACGTGATGCCTACGTTTGTTGAAACTGGTTAATATATTAGAGCAGGTACCTACCTACCTCACCGTACTTTGCATAGGCTGCTATGTTCGCTTCGCTTAACACAGGAAACCTTCAGTAGTTAACATGCAGTTTTATATCCCTGAACGTATTGTTAACATCCAGTTTTAAATATCTACCCTAGTAGATGCTAAATATGGCGTACGCTGGAGGGATAACGCCGGGCACAGTGTGATATTTATGGTGTCAACACTGAAGTATACATGGGGTTACAGAGAGCAAGGTGGTCGGGCGGAGGCTGGACCAAGCCTTGGTGTAGGATGTAGGAAGGTTAGTGTCCAGGAAAGGCAAGAGGAGTCCGAAAGTATGTAGGTAGGTAGGTAGGAGTAAAAGAGTTAAGCACTACCTATCTCTTCTTAGGAAAACACATCTGGCAGAGAGGAAAACTGCAAGCAGTAAATATCGGAGAGAGAAACGGACAGTCTGTGTAGCCAGCTCTCTTTGTGCTGTGGCGGTTGTGGGGGCGGCGGGGGAGCAGCAGGTTAGGTAGCGGTACCGGTGGGTGTGGGGACGGCGGCGGGGGAGAGCAGGTTGTGTGGCGTTACCGGGAGCCAATATTTTGGTGGGGGTGTGAACGCTGCCAGGCCAGGCAGACTGCAAGGCTATAACTGTTGTTGAGCAGCCTAGCCAGCTTGCTGCAGGGAGAGGAGGAGAGGGAGAGCGAAAGGAAGAGGTGAGGAAGGGAAGGAGAGGGAGCCTGGCCAGTGGAGGACGACAGACAGGTATTGTGGACCGTTGTTTCCAGCATAGCAGTTATTTTTCATTGGAGTTCCTGGTTGACTATGTGAAACCGTGGCCCGTTATCTCTGCCTCCCAAGGCTGGCAGCATGCAGTTACCCGCCAAGAGGATGTGCAAGTTTTTGGCCATGTCATCTACCTTTGGAGGTTGGCATACACAGCGAAGGTTGTGTGATTATTGTTTACCAGTTTCGGGGTGAGAGTTTTACACTCATGTTGCCTCCGTCTCTTAACCTTGTATATACGTACCATGTGTTTCCTCCTATGTATAAACACACGCTCACGCGCACACATCTTAGTCTTTGCCAGGTTCCTATTTTGTTGAGCAGCCCTTACGGAAGGATCAACAGTTATGTGGACTGTGGATTGGATGCCGCTACTAGGATTGGAACAGACGCGGGTTTGATCCCAGGCGGCCCATGCATGCGTGATGGTCAGTAACGCTATCTGCTACACCACGGAAGTCCCTTTGAAATCCATAAACGCTCTCACAACATATACACCCTTGCTTCTGTGTGTGTGTGTGTGTGTGTGTGTGTGTAATTACCTACTTGTACAGTACAGGGAGGGAGGGAGTTCTACATTCATGACACCCCCATCTCTTATTTGTGTTTGTACCATAGAATCACAGAAAAATTAGAATCAACTTCTGAAACCCCTAAATTGCAGTATAGATAATCATATAATATTATAAATTCGCAGGAATATTTTGTCTGTGATTTCTTAAGACACCCATGCATTCTAATGTACCACACGTATGTATACACTTCCACATTCATGTATACATACACACATAAACACGCACACACATCTCCCTGTGTACACTCACGGTCACAACCACATCAAGAGCTGTGAGGGGTGCAACATCTTACACTTCACATGAAACGTTCAACAACTCAGTATAATTATGTGATTATGTTTGATACGTGCGGGAGGAGCGTTATATTAGCTTAATTTTACCCACGGTCGTCTAGGGGCATGAGATGCTACGGAATAATTTATTGAAAGTCTCTCTCTCTCTCTCTCTCTCTCTCTATCTATCTATCTATCTATCTATCTATCTCTATCTCTCTCTCAGTGGGACCCCGTGATACTGGTTTTGTGTACTAAGACAGCAAGCAACACTGTACCCTTCACGAGCGAAGGTGGTGATCCTGAAGTACGAACCTACCCCAAAGCAGCCTAGCCTAAATTGGGCAGCACGAGGACGCTGCCTCGCTGATGATGCTGACGGTGGTGGTGATGGTGATTGTGGTGGTGATAGTGATGACGGTGATGGTAATGTTAGTGGTGACGATGGGAGTGAATGGTGATTTCATGGGGTGGTGATGAATGTGGTGATGGTGGTTGATAATGAGGATGAGGGAGGGTGGTAATGATAGCGATGATGAGGATGATGATTATTATGATGTTGACGATGGTAGTGATGATGATAATGATAAGCATGACAGTGATGGTGAGGGTGGAAAGGGTGATTTTAACGACAGTATTTAGAAAAGGGTTGAATTATGTGGGTGATGGTGATAGCATTACGATGGAGAGAGTTGGTTGTGATCATGTCACCCGTCGTCGAGGCTAGAGACTTGGGGTGCGTGGCTTGTGTCGTGTAGTCATCTCACTCGTCGTCCAGCCTACGTAAGACCCTTAGGATGCGTGGGGCCCCTGGTTCGCATCCCATCTCGTTATCACACCGGGAGAATGAATCATGCTGGCCTTTGTTTACGCGGGAAGCTTTACTATATTACTGCCCTAATGAGCTCCATCAGACAAGGACTTGGCCATTATTAAGAACGATAATTAGCACTCAGAACGCTAGTCGTGTCTGGCGTTGAGCGAAGCAGTGATTAACAACACCCACGACACGGGATCTGACTATCATTAAATGCAGTAATCAACAACACTAAGGACATGGAACATGTCTGTCGCTGGGCGCAGCAATCAACAACATTCACAATCCTAGGCTTTTCTCATGACTTGTGTTGTCCTGATTAACTAACACGCACACACACACACACACACACGCTGGTCATTGTCTGTGCCAGTGTTTCATGTAACGGTGGTGTTTGTAAGACACCGGGAATATGACACCTGCGACAAGTGGTGGGATTGTCTACAACCCGATAGAGCCACGAAAATGACACCATCTCCCATCCCCAGACAGTCCATCCCCCATCTCCCTCCTCTCCATATCCCCCACCTCCCCTTCTTACTATAACCCTCCCCTCCCCTTCTGCCCCAGCCACCGACACTGGAGTGCTAGGGCGTAGTTGCCAGGCCCAAGTGGTGTAACAAATGCATGGGGAGGGATAGGGTGGGGCCAGGGCTGGGGTCCTACCTGCACTGAGTGAGGGTGGGGCCCAGGGCTAGGGTCCTGTGTTGAGGGTGTGGCCCGGGACTAGGGTCCCGTGTTCAGGGTGTGGCCCGGGACTAGGGTCCTGTGTTCAGGGTGTGGCCGGAACTAGAGGTCCTGTGTTCTGGGTGTGGCCAGGTGTGGGAGGGGTGTGTGGTTGTGCTGGACTCCCCTCCTCCTTCCTACCCCGTACAGAGTCTGGTCTTTGTGAGTAGCTCACGTCTTCACGAGTCATCATCGCGGCCACATCCTTGTACTGCTTCCCGGTGTATCATACACCAACATACTGCTTCCCGGTGTATCATACACCAACACAAGAAGTAAATATAGATACAAAAAAAAAACTTTGGAGGCCACACAGGAAAAAAGATAAAAGCAATAGATCTGTAAGAGTCAAGAGGACAAGCACTTCAAACAAAAGCTCACCAGCCGGAAACTCTTTGGACTTGTTTGATAGAATCCTTTGTGGTTAGAAAACAGAAGTATATCCCAAGGAAGTTTTGCCTGGCGATGGGGGGGCCGTGTGAGGCGAGACAAACAACACGCCACCCGCTGGGGAGGGGAGGTTGGTGACGCTGGCGTTGGTGATCTCGGCGAGTGAGGAGGTGGTGGTGATGGTGTTGGTGGTAGTGGTGGTGCTGCTGCTCCTCCTGCTGTCACCAACGCACCAGGTGTTTGAGACGGTGGTGCTGGTGCGGCCACTGGGTGCTTGCCTGCCTCATCCAAATATACACCACCACCCGGGGTTGGGGTGGCTATACAGCCTTATACCACTCCCCTGCCAGTCTGGCCTATAATAGCAAGACGCGCCCGGGTTGCTACCCTCTCGCTGGAGCTACTCACCCGCCCACCACCCACCACCCCACCCGCCCACGCATGGGATGGGGACATCTATACTGACATATCCCTCGCTCAGTTAACAAAAACAAACGTACTTGGTTGAAGTACATCCACAAATGTACAGGGCGTAGAGACAGTGGTGTAAGTCCGTGTTTCTTAACCAGTGGGAGGCGTATCGCCGCTGGCGTGTACAGGGGGAGGGGGGCACCTAAGTTGGATGCTGTTTTCAATGTCATTTATGAAAATTGACGACTTTCAGGCGCTGTCCTACTGCCATGTCATTTTCTTTTATTTTAACAGGTCTGACGTTGCAAGAATATTCGTGAGTCTGGTTTAAATACTCTCTGGATTAAAGTAAAAGACAACACTATGCCATAACAACGTGACATTTAAGTTGTGATAAATATTACTTTTCTTTTATATACTTATCTTTGTGAGTAATCTTTTCTTCCACGCGACAACAGTATAAAAAAAAACGAGGGAAAGGAAAACCGCCTTCATCAGGAATCATTCTCCTTTGAGTTGCTATCTTATAAACGTTACTTCCAAAAAATTTGCTTGACTCTCGGAACAACACAACCACGGGCTGCTCACGGACTGGTTACTGAATCAACTCGTTTTCTACACCATATTTTTACGTTTTCCACAATTATAGCAATACACTCCGGACAAAATTAGTGCATTTTCTACCACCTCAAATTTCCCGCTAATGATCAAAGTGATTCTGAGATGTATCTTAACTTGTGTGGAGTTTCGTTTCTGTCTTGGAGGAAGACAAGTAATCCTGAGAGGAGAGTTTCCAAATGTTCAGAAATGTTGTTGACATAAGTTAGAACAGAATTGTTACCTTCCCTGTGGGAAGCAGAGAGAGAGAGAGAGAAAAAAAAATATATACATTCCATGGGTAACTTGTGTATTCTGTCCGGATATGTAATGCCATTTAAGATTTCTAGGCGCTGCTGCCCGTGTTTATCTCCGAGGAGCGTTAGGACAGAAGCCTCCATCATGTATTATGTGTTCTAGCCACAGAATCTCAATGTCCAAGAGTTCGTCTGCGTTTTTGTTTTTTTGTCTTATTAGTTCCGCTTCGGGATCCTAAAAATAGAATGTTTTTTTATAGCGTGACCGTGGACACTGTCACACCCATGGTGTCGTGTCTCCCATGTCTTGAGCACGCACACACACACACACACACACACACACACACACACACACACACACACACACACACACACACACACAGGGTCCATCTGCGGCTGATATTTGATCTCAGATGATGAAGGTCAAGGCTATGT
>JAYMFT010096388.1:0-13885 GCA_038088735.1 Panulirus argus | reverse complement strand
TGTGTGTGTGTGTGAGTGTTAGTCTCTGTTGATGGCAAATTTGTGGATTTTTGTTAATTTCATTACGTTAGTGCACGATCATATCACGTCATCCGTCTCCTTATCTAGTTTTAGATGTCATGTATAAACGAAACGATCCTGTTTTTCATTATCCTTACTGAAGCAGCGTACTGAACGTACACTAAGGTAACAGCTATATCCTCCAAGTGGAGTTCGCTCCTGTGTTTTAGACAGACTGAATCACGTGGCTTGCACAGTTGTTAACAGAGTAATTTACAGTGAACCGTACAGGAACATTTCCCTTCTCTCATCCATGTTAGATTTACGGACAAAAAAATTAAATCCGGGGAATATATTGTTGTTGTTATTATTCTCGCAAGAAATTGTCGCCAGACTCTGTCTACAATGTAGGGCAAAAATATTCCACGTATATTCAACTAAATTTGCGTTGCCGTTCCTGTTTCAAGAATTGGCAATTTTTGCTTTGTATTTTGCTTGCGATCGAATAAGATTATGTACTCTTTGAGCACGACGATACTAATCTTGAACTTGGCGGTACGACCTTTGAACGAGACGCTACGACCCTTGAGTGCAACGATACGACTTTTGAACCAGAGGGTACGATCTTTGAACCAGACAGTACGACCTATGGAACCCAGAAATTAAGGGACGCTTGCCCAGTGATTGAACATGGGGATGGTGTAGTTAACCTGTTCTCTTACAGTACCGATAGCTTTCTTTATGTTTATTGCCTCTTGAAGAAGAGGATATAAAGATGGTGTCATTTTTTTTTCTTTCTTCTTGTTGTCAGTAGGAAGGAGAAATCTTTTAACTTTAAACAGACAAAGTTTTTCACGTGAGAGATACGGGGATTAGAACAGGTGTTGGGAAGGTTTGGTTGGGTATTGAGCCTGACAGAACAAACTCTCTGGGTGTGATATCTTCGCCTCAGGTCTGATCCTCAAAGCTCATGTCAAAAGGCCTGGCCATTCTACCCTAAGGATCGTGGATCGTGCCTAACTTAACACAGTAGGTCGAGAAAAGTTAATGTTAACGAGTTATACCATCAGCCGGGTATGCCCTGCTGCAGGAAGGGCCTACCAGCATCACCCGAGCAGCAAATTGTTTTTTCCATGAATATTGACCCGTGTGATGGGGATGGCGATTGATGGCCACTAACATATTGATAATGAACCCCACAACATACGCCATGATGACGTTAATATTCAAGTTCCTTTTATGTGGGAAACAATAGAGATGTGATGTTCGTTTTTGCATGCAGGATTTCAAATGTAATTATCTAGATATAAACTGGCCTCTGGTTTACATGTGGAACACCAGGAAAAATCTGTTTTTCACTGTAAGGTCCCAGTTTCACGACCATGGGGAGAACCGGCGTGGTTCCGAATGCTTTCTTGGTTCGGTAGAATGTATTTAGCGGTTATGACGTGACAGGTCATCTTCAACACAAAAGCACGGCGATGGGGCCTTTTTTGTATTGTCCTAAGCCTGATGAACTATGCCTTGCTAAATGCATCTATTCGACGAAACTACGTTAACAACTCTACCACTGGTGGCAGAGTTGACAACAGTTTTCCTGACTACATGGCCCTACAGAACACCCCTAACCAACCTCTAGATTTGCACCTCCACGAACCATGGCACCATCCATCAAACCAAGACAATAGTTATGATACACCTGTCTCATCTCGTCATGTCTCATCCCCCTAAAAGCCCCAAGCTATGACGAGAAAGACAAACACATTATTATTATTATTATTATTATTATTATTATTATTATTATTATTATTATTATATTATCATTATTATCATTATTATTATTATTATCATTATCATTATTATCATTTACTATTATCATTATATAACTCTTTCTCCGACGGGGCTCCTGCAGCTTCAAGGTTGCTCTACAATCAGTAGCAGGGAACTGATGGACTTCTGTCAAGTGAGAAACTCTTCAACGAGACTATAATCCTTTTTGTCCAATGACGATGATCAAACCTAAACGAAGTTGATTCGCCGCTCGAAGTGTAACAACGTGCAAGAAGAGTGCAGTAATGCCCAGTATATACATATATATATATATATATATATATATATATATATATATATATATATATATATATATATATATATGTTGACGTACTTCATGACATATGAGTGGGAGTATGGTGATACAGAAACAGAAAAGGAAACAGAAGCGCTTTGACCTCTTACGTTTCGACCAGAGGCCTCCTTCAAGAGAGACTAAACAGAATCCCATTTACAGCTCAAATTTATACCCCCCCTCACCAGATCAGCTTTCCCACCGCTCCCTTCGCTGCCTTAACCACCAACGACCCGGCGACCTTCGCCACACTAACGAATCCATCCCCGTTGTTGCATGTGTTCTCCGTTGCCATGTCTGCAGCCTCAACTGTTCGTCTTGTCTTCTTGTCCCACCTTTTGTGTAATATTTCAGCATTTTTGTGTTCACTTATCCGTACGTCATTGCCATTGCACGTGAAGTTTCGCCATAATAATCAACTGTGCAGCCACCACATGGAATTTTGTATATTGGACTATTTTCCTTAATATTTGTGTCCCTGCATTTCATGTTTACCAAGTCTTTAGTTTTCGTGCCAGACGCATACACTACTTCCATACCTGCTTTCCGTAGAAAGCATATGGTCACAACACAGCATGTGTGTTACGGTGCCAGTATCACGGTCACAACACAGCAGGTGTGTTACGGTGCCATTATGATGGTCACAACACAGCAGGTGTGTTACGGTGCCAGTATCACTGTCACAACATAGCAGGGCAGAAGCCTTGCTCGGTCTATCACAGCTCAGTTAACGTTGTAACTTCACCTTTAACACAGCACAGAACACCCTGTATAGCCCGAGCAATATTCTGGTGGCCGTATTACTCTATCATGGTGGTTGCATCACTATACTTCGGAGGTCGTATCGATGTATCCCTCTAGTCGTAACGATATACCCCGGTGGTCGTACTACTATATCACGGTGGTCGTGCCACTACAGTACGGTGGTCGTATCGCTAACCACTTCAGTGTAACACTGTGGTCGCACTACTATACCAACGTGGTCTTAGTGATATAAACACCCCTGTGGTCGTATCTGCATACAAATGTGGTCGTTGTTCTATACCACGGAGGTCATGCCGCTTCTCCTCTGTTGTCGTACCACTGTACCACTGTGGTCGTATGCTATATCACGGTGGTCGTACTGCAATACCACGGTGGTCGTACCTCGAAACCACTGTAGTCGTACTTCTGTTTGATTCTGGTTGTACACACCTGAATTGACCTCCGTTAACCTTGGCATGACGAGACAGTCATACCTTTCGTCAACAGACGATGATACAGCCTCGTCGACAGTGATTTTTCACTGGTGGTGTAACCACAAGCAGACAGAGTCCGGGAACGCCATGCTTTTGGCTAAAGACCGTAAACATTTGTCAGTTAAGTCAGATCATCACATTTCCTCTCTGTAAAAGCATGCTTAACTCTATGGATAATTGCTTTGCGATCATTCCAGGCAGAAATAAAAAAGCAAAATGAGATCCAAAAGAGGAACGTGTCATGGTCCAGCACGGTCTGCAATAAGAAGCAACAGAAGAGCAATCAAAGTATGATTGACGATAAGAAGATTTGGAAGACGATAGCAGTTATATTCCTTGATGACCTCCGCTATGCGGGCAGCACAGCTGGACACATTCCGGCTGGTAAAATAGTACTGGTGCCAAGGGAAGACCTGTGTAAAAGCTGTGCAAGGAAGAACGTTGAGCCTTCCCAGAGTGAACAAAGTTGGTATTGCAAGGGGGAGTAGAGGTATGAACACGCCCAGTTGGAAATGACAGAAACAAGATTGTATTCAGAAAACCCTTAGCAAGACGAAAAAAAAATGGGAACGAAATTCCTGAATTCATAGGTAAAGCTTAAGGACTAAAGATTAAGAAAGTAATTCTTATACATCACAACGCACTGGTGCGTCCCCACCCTGAATATTGTGTTTAACTTTGGTCGTCATACCTCAAAAAAGGTCAGACAGAACGAAGGCAGTACAGCTGCGAGCCATGAAAGATGATTCCCGAACTGAGGAACAAATCCTGTGAGACACAACTGCGAGTTAAATCTCTTTAGCTTAGAAACGAGAAGGTTAAGAGTTGATCTAATACAGGTACTCCAGATTATCAAAGGCTTTGATAATCTCTATCTGGGAAGCCATTTAAGGGTAGATTTATCTGATCCCACTGGTAGTCCCTCCCATCACTCTTAATGTTAAACTGCTCTCACTTAGCAAACTTCAACCACACTGGGCGTCATATACAACACACACCACATTCGTTCGCCACACCATAAACATCATCACAAAGGTCAGACACAAATTAAACGCTGTCAGAATACTAACTGACGCCAGCTTTCGACAAGAAAAAGAATTCCTTAATATTGTCTCTTAAACGATTCTTCCGCACCACCCTAAACTCTGTTTTACATGCCTTGTCTTCCACTCTGTCAAAACAAAACATAACTGCAAACTGAACTAAAAAGTGCAATCAGAACAATCGCTGGCTGCTTAGCAACCACAGACATTCAACGGCCATACAACGAAACAAAACAAAAAAAATACTCCCAATGCATTCTCACCTCATAAAGCTTGGCACTCAGTTCCTTGTAACAGCACTGGACTCTTACTATTAAAACCACTCCTTGATCAACGACCATTTCCGAAGAAAGGACAAAAAAGAATTACTCCTGCTTCATACACATACACCCACCCCCAACAAGTACGATAGTAACAAAACACGTACACACCGAAAGGACCCCAAAGCAATATCAACGGCCTACCATCCCATTCTTAAACACCACATACACCCGTCTGAAACTGCACTCTTCAGACTTATAAGAGTCATTCCTTGTCTGCATTCCTTTAGTCTATCCAGCACTACAAACGTGATTCAACATATCACAGAATCCCTCATGATGAAGATGGATCTCCCATACTGATGATGCTAAAAATATCCTTCTCAATTGTCTTGTAATCAGCTCCACAAAGACATACATCACCATACTTCATAACCTACCGTCCCGCTTGGTGGACATGGGTGAAGGGATCCCCGAGCTGAAACTACTGGTAAATGTATCAGTACTTGTGCAGAAATAGAATACATATCCTATAACAGTATGTATATCTGTTGTTAAAGTTTGTTCGTAGGAAGATATTATAACTGTTGCCTCTGTCACTTCTAAAATCAATTCCTTGTTAGCATGAACAACAATATATCCAGAATTTTTCAGACTTTGTCTGTATCTTATTAAGCTTCCACATTGTTCAAAGTAGTATTAATGAATCAACGCCCCTCATTTTACATTAAAATACCAACTTGAATTCCAAAACCCTGCAACAATTTGCATATTCATATGGCTGTTGCCGGCGATTTTTCACATCCATGATTGTGGAAAGTTTGTAATGAGTTGTCGGTGTCACGTTCTCTTCTGCTTTTGCACAGTAGCACTATAAAACAAACTGCCATTACAACATCTTAGAAAACATTTTTAAAGAGAGTAAATATGAAAATGTAAAATATTGGTGCAAGAAGAATGATTTTGCCGATGTACACCCGTTGACAAAATTGAACATTTTTCAGTGACCCCATATCAAGGATGAAGAGAATGAGTCCGAATCAGGTAACATTTTCTTTCATTCATTTGTTCCTTGGTAGACTTTGACATATACTTCCTTACTTATAAACCTTCATATATGCCTTTGACATATACTTCCTTCCTTATAAACCTTCATATATGCCTTGATACGCATAAAACTTCATAGCTTAAGAATTAGCGTAACCACCAATAGTATCTGAATTCTCTAGTGAAATGCATTTAATTGAAATGTTGTTTCCTTGTGCATGAATTACAGGAATATGCTTCGCTTGCCTGTGTAACCTCTAGTTGACGGCAGAATCAACAATAGCAGGCCATACAGTTACAGTTTTTGGTGAAAATACTTTAGATAAGGCAGGTGGCCAAGTTATGCTCAGTGTTAGAGAGACTATATGTAAACTGATTACATGAAATTGATGTCAACGCAAGCGACCCAACGTATACCGACTTCGTACAGCACCGTGTACGTGTAGCAATGAGCATATTAAGTCCTCTTTGTGACAGAAAGCATGAAATCCACTTGATATTAATTCTAACCATATTTTTATTGGGAACTACTTCTGATAATCCAGTTATACAGTGGAAATAGGAGTAAGAAACCTTAAGCAAATGCACGTTGGCTTCAGTTACTGCTGATTTCGAACGACTGTTTCTAACAAATTTCTCTTATGAAAGATAATGCTAAATACAGAGGTAGGTACAATGCATTGTGGGCGTGTACGGTCTTAGAATTATTTGGAACATCTAAAGATGATGTTTAAGCTTTCCAGTTAATAATCATAGCTTGATGTTGATGGCCTTAATAACCCTGGCAGTTGATGGGTGTGAGACCTAAATAACAACCAGCAAACAAAAGAAAGAAACCAGTTCCCTTATATTGATTAAGACAAACGTACTTGTATAGCGAACAAAGGATATGTTGTGGAATCATGAGAGTTGGTCTGAATATGAAATTACCATGAGTAAAATATCAGTGCAGTTCTATCGCAACATGGCGGGAACAATTACCCAGTGAGGAGAGCTATGTCAATATCTATAATGCCCAAAGATCTTTTCCTTGAAGATTTACTTAATGCGATATCTTACTATTCATAAAAGAGAGAAGCCAAATAAATGTTCACATAGTCAGAAGTCCTTTCCACAGAAAATACTTTAGTAAACCATATAACTATTCATACAGGAGAGAAGCCATGTGAATGTTCACAGTGACATACAACCTTCTCCCACAAGGATCACTTAATGCAGCAGACATTCACACAGGAGAGAGGCCATATGAATATTCACACTGCTAAAAGACCTACAATTTTTTTTTCAGTGAACCACATGAATATTCATCTATGAGAACAGTATTTATGTTTACATTGCCAAAGACCTTCTAGAGAAGTAATTTGTGGTTCAGGATTTATGGCTTTTCTTTTTTTTTCCTGTGTTTAATATGACATTCTTAGTTTAAGGTCTGTGCCTGATAATTCACTTGATGGGTTATCTGTCCTTTGCTGGCTGACCTGTGGCTTCTTTAGAAGATCAGCAATTCTTTTTCACCTCCTGTAAAGTGCTTGACTTTCTCTTTCTACCCTAGACATTTTGTGCTTTCTTCTCGCTAGTTTACTGCATGTTTGGAGCACCAAAGCGGTCATATCATTTAAACATTCCTCCTCTGTTTTGGTACTCAGCAGGGTTTCTCATTGTGTCGCAGACATCTCTTTGATCACATCCTCCCGGTTTATCCATTTACTGTAAAAAATGAACTACTGAAAACACCTCCACTGTTTCGTGTGTTCTTACAACTAGGTGGTTTAACATCCAAGCTTGTTTTCACCTCATTCAGGTTATGATCAGAGTATAGAGTGTTTTAGATGCTAATACCACATATTAGGTCCACATTATTTGTTAAGATTGTCCAGAAATTTATTCCTCAGGTTGTTTTTTGTTATTGTTGTTGTTGTTGACTTAGGAAGAACTCTTGACAATGTCTAAATAATTTTCTCTTTTTGCAGCTATTCATCTGAGGTGCTTCCAGTGTCAGTCTCTTCCAATGTTATTTCCTGCCTGTCTCTCAGCAACCTCTCTAGTTTTCAATGAAGGCCCAGCCTTGATGTGGACTATATTCGTGGCTGGAGCCTCCAACGTTAAAAGTTTAATGGTTCACATATTCATTCATAATGGAAAGAAGCCACATAAATGTTGAGAGTTGAAAGATGCTCTTCTATACAAATAATGTACTGTAGCACATGATTGTTCTTCTAGTTGAGAAGCTATATTAATATTCCCAGCACATGACAACATTTGACTGCAGAAGGTATATAAGATAGCACTTTACTATTTAAACAGGTGAGAATTCAAAAGAGTATTCACATTCCCTAAAAGATTTTCAGCCAGAATAGTTGTTTACCCCAGAACATGGCAGTTGATGATTGTGCTCAATGCTTCAACCACAAAGCTGGTCTGGCATGTCACATCAATTTGACAAGATGCTGCCCTGCTGACAGACACCTAAGGCCCATTTGATGTGTTACTGATGAAGTCTGGTAGTCCTAAGGAGGTGAAACTGTAAGTTGGTAATAGTGTAGATGGACCATAATCCAGAAATATCCCTCATTCATATTTACAATTTTGGACACTATTGTAGGAGAGTGTGAAACTAACATGATTGTTTCGGTGGCCACTATTGTTTTTCACTAAAATAGCTAAATATACATTATTTTTATTTTTGAGGGACTAAAAAGGTCAGGTTTGAAAATGAATAAATCATCACTATTATTGAGTGTGTTTATATTGTATATTGTATGACAAGGGGAGGCAATTGCCCCCAATGCCCCCCCCCCTCACACACACACACACACACCTTTGATGTTTTTTCATAGTGACAAACATGGCATGGGCAAAACATGCCCTAGCTGAGGCCATCTTGGGTGAAAGTATAAAGAATAGGAAAGGGAAAGATATTAATCAGGGCTCTGTAGGTGTTTATAGACCTGACTCTTAGAGGAAAAAATATGATAGGAAGAAGGAAAGGCAAAAGAAGGAAGAGAAGTCTAAAGCTTAGCCTTTTGAGACTAGGATGAGACATCATACCAGCCAATCCTGTGTATCAGAGATATTGTCATAAATGAAGTTTTATGGAAAGGCGAGACTTATGTGTTTTGACGGCTCCAAACATTTCTGTATATGAGTTTGAATTTTGGTGTCATTTCATAACTCTAACTCAGTGATGAGTCACATGTGGCCCTTTAATCTTTCAGCAGGAACATGAATGAATGAATAAAGATACAGAAATGAACATATTTTTATTTGCTGCTCATAATAGCTCTTGTCACATCATTTGAGGAATGTAGAAATAATCCAATTGCATAAAATCAAAATATTTTGTATCAATACCAGTCATTTCATAAGAAACCTTTAGTCACAAAACCTTAATTTTAAACATTACACTGGTGCAATTTTTTTCATAGCAAGTGAATTTCTTATATGATCTACTGTGATCAATATTACTGTTATTTGAACTTACATATAATGGCCATTCATATGGAAATCTGATGACTAAATCATATTTTATATTATTCATCTGTTTTTAATATACAGAAAATACTTGAACAGTACTGTGTTGAAGGACAGCTGAGATTTTCCCGTTATGTATGATACATCAGGTTTGCCTTAAAGCCATGCAGTCTATTAAACCTTAAACGCTCCTTAAATAAAATTATGTATAATGTGTATATAATTTGAAAACTCCACAGATAAAAGTTAGTAGATTTCATATTGACTGATTCATTACTTCCAACATTCAAAGAAAGATTCATACAATATAGCATGATTACTAGTGTAGGAATCCTGCCACTCTTTACACAGTACAGTATAAACAGTATCAGTGCAGATCAGCACAACTTATAGAAGCTATTTCTTCAGTATTTTTCTCAATTCATGGATCCCATGGTAAAGGCAGGTTTTTTCACAACTTCCAATTAGGTAAAATACTGTTGAAAT
Source organism: Panulirus argus (assembly GCA_038088735.1). Lineage (NCBI taxonomy): Eukaryota > Metazoa > Arthropoda > Malacostraca > Decapoda > Palinuridae > Panulirus > Panulirus argus. The sequence continues at coordinate 4,215 of JAYMFT010096388.1, read as the reverse complement.
TTTCATGTGTTAAGTACATATTCATGGATGAAGTAGTGAGGCTGTACTATTTTAAATAAGTTGGGTAACCAGTTTCATATACAGAATCCAGTCAGGCGAATGCCATCTCACTCAGAATGAAAAAGTGAAAATCAGATGTAAGTCTCAATTAATACTGCACTGATAATGGAAAAGGTTTACAGTCTTGAATTGGTCTATCACATATATCTTAAATCAGACCATCAGGGTGCAAATAATGATTACAAATGAAGATGATTTGAGACCTTAACCAAAATTCATAAGACATATCGAATTTCAGCAATAAAATCTAATCTTATGTGATTCTCATGCGCCAGTATTTGGCTTCAGCCTCACTGCATCATGTTTTATTCATTATTTCTTAAAGCTATATTGAAAAATAAAAAGAGATTCATATAAACATATTTAACCAATATCAATGTAAGGGACAATACATGTTTTATTACTCAATTGGATATGTCTTTTGAATATTTTCAAAATGAAGCGTAATGCATTTAAAGTGTATGAGTATGTATATTACTGACTAGAAAATAACATAGATGAATGTTAAATAAAATCCTATTTACATTTTTATTTACAGCAAAATATCAGTAACCACTTAAGACCATCTTACAAAAGAAAACTGACAACTTTGTAAATATTTCTACCTTATTGAAATTTGAGATCATATTTAGCTGCACTCTCATAGATTTTGAAAAGATATACCAAGTCTTTTGTTATTTGAACTCAACAGCAAACAGCATGTTACACTAAAAATGGCTGACAAAGCTAATGTAAATGTTCCGTTATTAAAAGCAACCTTAGCTTTGAGATTCATTCAATATGCTGGTCATATTACATTGGCCATCTGGAATGGCATCTGTGCAATGAAAACTGCTAAGTTACAGTTTAGTTTACTTTTGTAAAGTCCTGCATGTGTAGAGCTTCTCTCTCTCTCTCTCTTTGTATATTTTCACTCAGTCAAAATTACACCACGACAAATTTCTGTGAAAGAGTTCTGGTGTTACTCAGAACATTTTTCTTACAAACTCTCCAGTCCAAGATTGCGCTACTTTCAACAGAAGGAAACTGAAGATTCTTTGGGGATGACAAGTTCTTTGACAAGACTGTACTGCCAGTGATGAAACCTCATCAAAGGTGACTTTTCACTCACAGTATAACCTCTTTCCGCTGGAGCCTGGCAATGCCTATCCTTGTACACATATAAGTGGTACTGGACTCCACCTGCTTGAGGTTACACTGCAAGTAAAATGTCACCTTTGGTAAGGCTGTATCATTGGGAATACAGTCTCATCAAAGCACTTCTCACTCTAATGGAGCCTACATTTCCCTGCAGCTCGAAATAGCACAGCCTTACAAGTTCACAGAAATTGGTCTTAGCACTACATTGCCAGGGTGAAGGTGAAGGTTGCAAAGGCTTTAGGAAAACAGAAAATGATATGGGTGGGAGGAGGGTTGTGAAAGTGAGTCAGCTTGGAAAAGAGGCTTGTGTAAAAAGATACCGGGAGTGACGAATGTAGAATAGCAAGAGGTGAGATAAAATGATGCTATGGGAGTGGGTGAGAAGTAGGAGGTGCTTACTTGTGCGAGAGAAGTGTTCAGCACGTAGGAGACAGGAGGTAAAATGATGAGAAAAAGTGGTGAGTGATTGGATGAGGAAGCTAAGTTGCTAAAGAAATAGAAAAGAGAAGTGATTCAGATATGTACAAGAGAAAGCAGCAGGAGGTTGAGAGGAAAGTACAGGCTGAAAAAGTGGGCAGTGAGAGTTGGGGTGAAAAAGTATAAGCAAACTTCAGGAAGAATAAGAAAATGTTTCGGAAGGAGGTTGAGGAAAAAGAAAAAACATGGTGAAATGCAGAAATAAGATGAAGAGAAGATTGAGTATATGTTGACATGTTGTTAAATGTGTTCACCAATAAGGTGGCAGATATGGGATGTTTTGAAAGTGGAGGTAGGCAAAGTAAGAGAGTTATGATAAGTTGTTTGTTGAAAAAAGAAGAGGTAGTGAAGCCTTATGTAATAGTAAATGAAGAAAAGCAACTGGAGTGGATGGTATTGCTGTTAACTTTCTTAAGAAAGGGAGTAACTGTGTTAATGAATGGTTTGTTAGAATATCATGTGTGTTCTCACTATTGAGTTGATTGAGGATTGGCAGAATGTCTATATAGGTGCCACTGTATAAAGAAAAGGGGGGATAAAAGAGTGTGTTTGAATTAGAGAAGTATAAGTTTGTTAAGTGTAGTTGAGAAGTTGTATGGAAGAATGGTGGTTTAGATTATGGTGGCATACACAAAACACCAGACTGGTGAAGGAAAATGTGGTTTGAGAATTGGTAGAAGATGGATCAAGCGCTGCTTTGTAGAATGCGTGTAAGAAATACTTCAAGAAACAAAAGAATTTGTATGTGGCATTTGTGGATCTGGAAACCGTATGATAGGGTTGATAGAGATTCTCTGTGGAAACTGTTATGAATATATGGTGTGGGAGAAAAGCTATAAGGAGCAGTAAGGACATTTTTTCAAAATAGAGTGCTGTGTGTATGAGTAGGTAGGGTGAAAGGAGTAGTGGTTCCACATTAAAGAGGATCTGCGGCAAGGATGTGTGATGTCACCATGGTTGTTCATTGTTTATTGATTGGATGATGAGGGTAGTGAATGCAAGAGTCTTGGAGAGAGGAGTAGGTATATGGTCAGTTGGGGGCAGAAAGGCCTGGGAGGTGAGTCAGTTATTGTTTGTTGATGACATGACAATGGTAGCAGATTTCAGTGAAAAGCTGCAGAGGCTAGTGTCCAAGTTTGGGAGAGTATCCGAAAGAAGGGAGTTGAGAGTATATATGAATAAAAGTAAGGACATTAGATTTAGCAGTGAAAAGAGAATATATATGAACAGAAAGACCTTGAAGGTAGTGAAGTGTTTTAGATACCTTGGAGTGGAAATGGCAGTGAATGGAACCATGGGAGTTGAGGTGAACCATACAGTGGGTAATGGGGCACAGATATTGGGCACCTAGGGAATGTGAGGAAAGAGAGATCACTGTCGTTAAAGACAAAGATGGGCATGTTTGATGGTATAGTAATTCTACAGGTGCTGTATGAATGTGAGGTGTAGGCCCAGCACAGAACTGTAAAGAATAAGGTAAATGTTTTGAAAATGAAATCTCTGAGGACAATATGCCATATAAGGAGGGTTGACAGAATAAGAAATGATGAATAAGAAATGATAAGGTAAGAAAGAGGTGTGTTGATAAGAAAGAACCAGCTGCAGAGGATGTGCTGAAATGGTTTGGATATATGGAAAGGATGAGTGAGGTAAGGATGACTGAAAGGGAATACATGTCTGAAGTAGAGGGAACAAGGAGAAAGAGATTACCAAAGAGGAGATGGAAGGATGGGGTGAACGATGATTTGAAGGCTCAAAGCCATCACATGCAGGATGCAAGACATACAGGGGATAAAGTGAATTCGAACATTGAGGTATACAAGGAATAATAAGCTGTCATCGGCTGAACCAGGGTATATGTGGGACCTGGTTGTGGATTGGGCACTTTGGTTTTGGTGCATTACACATGAAGGGGTAAAGAGAGGATGTGAGCGAAGGTATAGTAGTCCCAACAATGTTATATGGATACAAGGCATGGGTTATGTGTGAGGATGTGCGGAGAAGGGTGGATGTTTTGGAAATGAAATGTTTAAGGACAATAAATATGTGGTGTGAGTTAGTTTGATCATATAAGTAATAAAAAAGTAAGAGAAGTGTGTGGTAAAAAAAGAGTGTGGTTGAGAAAGCTGAAGAGGGTGCGCTGAAGCGGTTTGGAGATATAGAGAGAATGAGTGAGGAGAGGATAACAAAGAGAATATGTGTCATAAGTGGAGGGAACAAGCAGAAGGGGTTAACCAAATTGGAGATGAAGGAGGGTGAAAGGCATGCACGGGATAGAGTGAATTGGAACACTATGGTACACAGAGGTTGACATGCTGTCACTGGACCTAACCAGTGCATGTGAAGCAGCCAGTGTAAACCATGCAAAAGTTATGGAGACTAATCATGGAGAGGGAGCTCTGGTTTTGGTGCATTACACATAACAGCTAGAGAATGGACATGAGTGAATGCAGCTTTTCTTCGTCTGATCCTGGCGCTCCTTGTTAATGTCAGAAATGGCAATCAAGCATAAAAAAAAAAAAATATATATATATATAT
>JAYMFT010096377.1:0-13886 GCA_038088735.1 Panulirus argus | reverse complement strand
AAGGAGAAGCGGGAGACCAAATTGGAGGTGGAAGGATGGAGTGAAAGGGATTTTGAGTGGTCAGGGCCTGAACATGCTGGAGGGTGAAAGGTGTGCATGGAACAGAATGAAATGGAACGATGTGGTATACCAGGGTCGACATGCTGTCAGTGGACTGAACCAGGGCATGTTAAATGTCTGGGGTAAACCATGGAAAAGTCCAAGGGGCCTGGATGTGGAGAGGGAGCTGTGGTTTCGGTGCATTACACATGACAGCTAGAGACTGAGCTGAGTGTGAGCGAATGTGACCTTTTTGTCTGTTTTCCGGCGCTACCTTACTGATGCAGGGGGTGGCGATGCTATTTCCTGTGGGGCGGGGTGGCATCAGGAGGTGGGTACAGAGATTGAGAAGAGATTGATAAGGTAAGTGAAGCGTAGCAAAAGGGTGAAATTTTTCATTTTTACTTCATGGTAGATGGTTAGTTACAGAGTGGTGTGGATGGGACTATATGTATTTATGCTATATAATATAGTGTTCGTAACAAACACTGTCCATCCCCCAAACCATTTTCAAAGGCAATGCACAGATAAGGTTTATTGTGATTACAAGCATATTATGCTCTCTAGGCGAAATCATAGTATATCTTGTCACTGAGACTAGTGTTTCTAATGGTGTGAGCACCAGCAACCCACCTCAAGCTATCTTGAGGGAAGGATTTTCTTTCTTTACTCTTCCAGGCTGCCACTTCACTTTAGGAATTTCACTTTTGGATGCTGTATTTCTTACACCTGTACTTTCATATGGTTGGCTTTTACCTTTCTAAGGAGCAAAAAGACCTTATTCCTGCCTAGAAGCAAGAAAATGTGGGTACACATGATATTCTTATGTTCACTGGGCACTCAGAATATACAATCAGACGGTTGCTTCCTGCAACACCTCATCAGTGCCTCGCCTCATTCAGGAGATCAAGACCCCTACTGACCTAAAACATGCACCTAGAATACTTCAGGAACCTTGTCAATTCCATGCCAGAAGTCTGAAGATGGAATCAAGGCCAAAGGAGAGATGACAAAGTACTTTAATGTAAGTGTGCCATAGCCTTTGAAAACGTATGAGGAGACAGACAAACTTTTAGTGGACACTGTAAATATGCAAGTGAAGTGGCTGAAGGAAACTCTGGAAAGGTCTATATGGGGCACGGTTGTGGATGGGGCATATGGTTTCAGTGCACTGCACAGAATTGATGTGAGTGAATGTGGCCTTTCTTCGTTTGTTCCTGGCGCTACCTTGTGAACTCAAGAAAAGGTGATAAAGTATGAAAATATATATATATATTGCTGTCAGTGGACTAAACCAGAGCATGTGAAGTTTCCAGGGTAAAACATAGAAAGTCCTGTAGGACCTGGTTGTGGTTAGGGTGCTGATGTTTCAATGCATATATATATATATTCCTACCTGATCATTGTTTCCCACGTTAGTAAGACGGCACCAGGAAACAGATGAAGAAAGACCCATCCACTCATATAGACACATATATACATACATGTACATATACATACATACATATTAACATATACATTTATACATACATACACATGTACATACTCACACTTGCTTGCCTTCATCGATTCCCAGTGCCACCCTGCCCATCAGGAAATAGTATTGCCACCCCTGCATCAGCGAGGTAGCACCAAGAAATAAACAAAAAAAGGCCGCATCTGCTCACATACATTTCCTAACTGTTATGTGTCATGCACCAAAACCACAGCTCCCTATCCAAATCCAGGCCCAACAGACCTTTCCATGGTTTAACCCAGAAGTTTCACATGCCCTAGTTCAGTTCACTGACAGTAAGTCGACCCCAGTATACCACATCATTCCAGTTTAACGCTATTCCGTGCACGCCTGTCACCCTTCTGCATGTTCAGGCCCTGATTGCTATATAGATATATATATCCCCTGTCCCAATCACTCAAAATCTCTCTCTCTATCTATCTAGGGGAGAAAGAATACATCCCAGGTACTCCCTGCGTGTCGTAAAAGGTGACTAAAAGGGGAGGGAGCGGGGGGCTGGAAATTCTCCCCTTTGTTTTTACTTTTCCAAAAGAAGGAACAGAGAAGGGGGCCCAAGTGAGGATTTTTCCTCTAAGGCTCAGTACTCTGTTCTTAATGCTACCTTGCTAACACGGGAAATGGCGAAAAAAAAAAAAAAAGATATATATATATATATATATATATATATGTAAAAGATATATATATATCCCTGGGGACAAGGGAGAAAGAATACTTCCCACGTATTCCCTGTGTGTCGTTAAAGGTGACTAAAAGGGGAGGGAGTGGGGGGCTGTAAATCCTCCCCTCCAGTTTCTGCTTTTCCAAAAAAGGAACAGAGAAGGGGCCAAATGAGATAGGGAAGAAAGAATACTGCCTATGTATATCCTGCATGTTGAAGAAGGCAATTCAAAGGGAAGGAGCTAATATGTGCAAAAATAAATATAGTTGTTCTATTTTAATGAACCTATTTCATTTTACATGAAATCTCCACATCAGATTCATGGATGTAATTACTCTTGGGGTATTACTGGCTTCCACTTGCTTGATGATGCACTGCAAGTGAAGAGTCACCTTAAGGCTGTATCACTGTCAATTGACAAAAGGGAGTATAGTCTAGCGAACTAAAGAGTTGTGCAGCATTTGAGCTGCAGAAGCCCATGGAGAAGGGTCCAGAGGGAACCCCAGGACCCTTTCAGAAAGGCATCTTGGGGTAATTAGATAAATATATAAACATTACTCTTAGAGAATGTGCAACAGTAAAACATTTAACACCAACTGCAAAAATGATCAAATCAGTACCTCTAAATAAAGAGGCTAATAAACATGCTTCTTAACTGGACACAGTAGTAACATATGGTGTCCACATTGTCATAACTGGGGCTTACTCATGGTAAAGGAGAGGAATATTTTCTCCATGGTCGATAAAGTATACTGCAATATAATCAGTCTAGCCCTTATCTTCTAATACTTGATGTCATTCTGTTGTATACAGAGTGATTTATGCCCAGATTCTCTTAACTACAACTATTTCCGTTTCTTACCAATTCTTCATATTTATGAATGAAATCTGATCATTAGCATCACTTAAATAAATCATTTGCACCTCTGGCATACAGAATACATACCAATACATCTATTAATATACACTAAGCATTCCCAGCTCAAGATCCATTCTTATTTATGGTCTAGGTAGTGGTGGCAAGTTGCTATTTACTGTAGTAAGTTGTATAACAGTTACTCTGTCATATCTTGTTCTCACATTATGCAACTACAAGAATGCACATGAATGTAAGGAAGTCTCATTGTGAAAATAAACATCTCTAACAACCGTAATTAACGGATGTGAAATTGTACTGTAGTCTTCATCCTTAAAACCTAAATATAGTTAATGCAAATGCTATTTGCTAAGACTAAAGATGAAAACTTCTGCAACTTTCACCTATAAAGCAAAAAAATGTCAAACACTTTATACTCAGAAACATGAATATTTAGATAAAAGGATGAAAATCAGTTAAAACAAAAACGTAAAACACAAAACAAAATTACATGACATCAGTCAGAGAAAGACGTGTGTCCTGCACTGTCCAAGTACATTTGTAAATCCAAAGCCAGTACCCAGGTGTTATAGAACATGTATTCAATCTTTTTCATTTATTGGCAAAAAAATCTCTTTTAACAAGGAGGGTCTCTGTGCTCTCACAGAAGCTAAGAGAAAACGTGTTTAACATCCTGCATGTGAGACATCTACATATTGATACAGTAAGTCAAACTATTACCAACATATCATATGCCATCATTCTACAAAAATGCTTATTGTAAACTAACCAATCATAAGCCAAGAAGAGTATGCTGAAAGGTGTGTAATCATTTTCCTATCATTGCCTCACACAGCTTGGTGTCTACCAATTGGATGTAATCTAGTCAAACCACAGCTATGACAAAAGACACTTCAGTTAATGAGTGAGAAATGCATTTGTCTTTCCAATGCACTACCAAGTTTATTCTTATTTTATCAATACTGATGTTTTATACTCAACAAAGCTTAAGATATAAACTTGATTCTAATCAAACAGGCCTGCTGTATAAAAGAGGGTATGGGTAAAAGATATTTCTTTACTAGAGTGCAATTCACGTATTAAGCTACCCTAAATAAGTTACGACAGTAGAACATGAACTGTGGCCCTTTCATCTCCATGCTAAATCATTCAGATATGAAGATATTACATATTTAAAAAGTACTTCTCAAATGGATAATGCATGCTATTGAATGTCTCTCTTGCAAGCTATGAAGTAAAACTGGAATCACTAATGCTCCATTCAGAACAGTAAACTTTAGTGTCTTTTGCTAGTGTTGGTCACAAAACTAAACAGGTGGCAGCCTTTTATTCCAATGCTAATTTGAAATAACCCTTAGGAGAATTTATTAATTGTCTTTCTGTTCAGTTTTTACATGCATTATAAGAAGCCAAAACAGTAATCTGTCACTGCAAATTAAAAAATAATAGAGGGGAATTCTATTGTTTATGCCAAAGTGTAATGGTTGATTGATATGGGCATTCTAAATAAAACAAACAGAGCATGAGCATCAAAAATCACAGCATGCTTCATTCATCAAAAACAAATGAAAAAACTTGCTTGGACTAATTAAATATGAGTGTTGTCTGATGAGAAGGACCATCATAATTAATTTTACTAAACCAAGTGAAAATCACTTGCTAAAGGTTAATGAACCCATGCCTGCATCTCAATAGATCAATGTGATTCAGTTGAACCCCACTTTGCTCGAGTATTCATTTGTCCCAGCTTTGACTTCACATATCAATTTTTCTTAACACATACAGAGACAGCAATTAACAGAGCAAATATTTTGTGTTGCCTTAAATCCCATCACAAATGGAAGGAATAAAAATAATAATACTGATGAGCTCATTAATTTGCTAGGATTTATATAACAAAATATTCACTTGTGTTGTAAATCTAAGCATCCCATCATTAAGCACTACTGAGTTGTAATATCTGGAAACAATGAGCATATTTATTTGACTTCATACCTAAGAACTGAATCCAGTCATCACCTCCAAACGTGGTACCTATGTTGTAAGAATGAAATTTTTATCATTCTTGAGTTATCATAATTCTCTCTATACATCAACTAAGGCCCAGCCTTGATGTGGACTTTTGTATCCAGAATCAAATACATCTGCCTCAACTTTCAACATTTCGACTTACTACATCTTAGAGTTAGGGAACGTTGTATTGACTTGTGACACATATGCCTCAATCTGCAGTAAATGTGAAAAAAATAAATTCTAAATTCTTTCATTTTTGTCTAAAGGAATATTCTCTTTGAAAAATAAAATACGAGAGCATATTTTCAGGTATTTGTGTGCTAATCATGCATATTCTAGCAAATTCACAGCAAACTACTTATTAATTTGAAGCTCACCAACTGACTATAAGTTCATTTCTGTCACGGCTACCCCATTATTTGCCTCTTCGAAAGTAATTGTAGGCATTTCAATATGTATGAAAGGAAAGTTAATGATAACCAAAGGAGTACAAGACACAGCCACTCTCAAATCACTGGTGTTTATGAGGGTTCAGACAGGTTAAAAAAGAAAAAAAGTCTCATTCACTCTTTGTTACCTTTATATTTTTGATGTATCAAATTATCTTTAAATAATAAACTGTCAGGATATATTATGGAAGCTGGTACGTATCACACATATCATAATGATAGGTCAAACTACTACCTGATTTGTATTTCATGTGAATTTTGAGAAAATTATCAAGGCAGGAGGCTACAAACTCTATCATGTGCCTTGAGTACAGATGAGACACATATTTTGGAAAAAATGCCAACCAAGGCATTCATTACCAAGGAAGAATAAAACTGCCCTAGGATTAATGGCTGAAAAAGATCATTTGATGCTTCACTTGGAGAGAATGCTGAGGGTGCTTTTAACCTCAAGCAAACTCTTGCAAGTGTTTCATTCAAAAAATTCTAGGGATATGAAAGGCTATGTAAAGACTGCATTACCCTCGATTTGGCAACAATTGCTGAATCAGATAATTCAGAGGAAGAAAAAGACAGGAAAACCATTCCAGCCTATCTTACTCCAGCAGAACTTCGAACCCTTCTCACCACCTTTTTCAGCAAATAAATCAAATTTCTTTTGCAATACCACAGTTACTAAATCAGATAATTCAGATAACAAAGACAAGCCTAGTTCACCTCCCTGTACCTCGCAGTAACCCTCACTCTACCCCATCTTTCTCCATTAGCATTTCAAGCCCTTACCAAAACATTTTTGGTAGGTATTGATTAAATTTTGTCTGCCTTACCTGTAATATGGCAACAGTTGCTGAATCAGATAATTCAAAGGATGACTCAGATAAACCTTGAGCTTAGATCAACTCCCTCTCCCTCCCATTTACCCTTACCCCAATCCATTCCTCTAGCAGCAGTATAAGCCTTCAGTAACACCATTTTCAGTGCCTTTCCCATCCCATAAGTTTTCATTAATTCTAAATTACATACTGATAGAGTGTGGAGTATATGTAATAAGCTGTTTCACATATAGTCCATTCATTAGATCTTTGTTCTGGAATGTTACCCTTATCATAATATGGGTTTCAAATTCTCATCTTACACCATTTTGACTTGCAAAAGTTATCCAGATATGCAACCATACTGTAAGTTGTGTTACAGGTGCAGACAGAAAGAGGTGCAGGGATGATGAAATAATGTCCCACATATGCTTAGTGTGTTGGTGAAACAAAAATTAGCGGTTCCAGCAAAGGCCAATTTCAGTTTTGCTAATACAACGATTTTCCATTCCCAAACTGGTTAACAATATGTACAGCTTCATAAGAACCACAGTTGGGAATAACCTACTCACTTGTTTAAGCTCATTCTTAAGGACATGATAGGCTAGCCTCCAATAAGCAACTACTAGTATTTGAAAATTCTATACACTGTACTTTGTTGGGATAGTTTGGATTACAATTTCATGGTCCCCTTTCTTTAATGGGCAGGTGACTACAGGTATCTTTTAACCTCTCTTAAGTTCCCTAAATACCCTCTTACATTCTAGAATACAAAAATTTCAAAATAAGAGGAATTAAACCATGTGGTCCCCATATGGAGACCCTTGGGAGCTGCATTTGAGTAAACATAATGTGTACCATTATCAATTAACCCTCCAGATGTCAAGTTTATAACTTTTACCAGCAAATTGTTAGCGTATCTATGAATTACTTAAAAATGATATAAAAGTACAATATTGTGTGACACATATGCCTTAAGCTTATGGAGCACAAATGTCTATCATGTATCATAATATATTTTGTTTCCTGGCACTACCTCGCTGACACAGGGGGTGGAGATGCTGCTTCCTGTGGGTAGGGTGGTGCCAGTAATGGATGGAGGTGAGTAAGTATGAATATGTACATGCATATATGTGTAAATGCATGTGTATGTATATGTATGTATATATGTATATGTTGGTATGTATTATATATATATATATGTGCATGTATGTATACATGTGTGTATATGAGTGGATGGGTCTTTCTTCATCTGTTTCCTGGCGCTACCTCGCTGATGCAGGAAACAGCGATCAAGTATAATAATAATATATATTTAAAATTTTGACTACTGCCACAACTTTACCGACGTTGAATTGGAATATCCTCCATTCAAGGAACTTTCAAACAGGTACAAAATTGTATATCTTCCTTAAATATGACTGCTTAGAAAAAGAGTGATGCTTTTACATATCAGAACTGACATACAAGTAAAGCAGCTGCCCTCTACTTACAGTTTAAGCATTTCTGATGTATACAGGATCAACCAATAACTATACTCACATGTTACAAAAATACTCCATAACTTAAATTGAAGCAATCCTGATAGAAAATAAGGGAGAAAACATAGAATTCAATCAAGCTCATACTCTGGAGGAAGCTACGAAGTGTTTTGCAGTTGAACAGTCCCTGTACTAGATTCTACTTGTTGATATATACCAGGTTCACAAGGGAGGACAAGTACAAGAATCAAAGTGGTGTGAGACACAGAAACATCTGTCTGGTTACTAATCCTTATCTACTGAATCAAAAACCAAACTGAGAAATTAAATGGATGGGGAGGAAAACTTAAGGAAAAATTCAAATTCCACAAATGAACCAGGTATGAACTGGGACATATATAGATACTGTGGTAAACAATGGAACAGCCTGTGGGCTGCAGTTGTAGATGGTAGACACTAGTTTCAGTACATCATACATGACAGCTAGAAAGTGGACGTGTGCAAGTGAGGCTTCTGTTCATTTGTTCTTGACACTGCCTTACTAAGGCTGGAGAGGCAAATGTATATGAAGAATATGATAGAGCAGTACAAGAAAATGTATCCCTTTGGAAGAAAAAAAAAAAAAAAAATAAAAAAAAAAATAAAAAAAAAATCAATAAGGATGTGAATGATATTGTAATTAAAAGATAACAAGGACAGACTGTGTGATTATACTGCAGCACAGTACTACCTCAATTAATCTGTCCCAACACAAAAGTGAAATCAAAGTGAATAAAAGTTCTAGAAAAGATATTGTACACTACAATACCATCTCAAAAAATCAGAGAAAATTACTGTCTTACTTGGACTGTGAAAAATGTTAGCCCTATCAGCCACCTTAGGACCATTTGTTGGATTATCAACCTTCAAAAAAATCTATCTTTTCTACTGGCATATGAAGGATAAGGCATATTACCCAGAGAAAACATAATGAAACATCACAACAGAGACATTCATAGATTCAGATAACATACTATTCCAGAACTTCTACAGAAACATGCAAATAGAATTCATAGAGATTTGCGAAATCAAAAACTGAACAAATTGATGCAATTCAGTTTGATACAAAATGGCACTTTTACATGAAACTGACAGCTTTTATTTTACAACAAAATCATATTGATCAATGCACTAAAAAATGCCAATGGACACAAAATACAATATGAAAGAAAAAAAAAAAAAATACAATCAACATGAGCAAATACCATTAGCCATAATTCCCATTATGTTAATGAAAAATTTATTTCGTTCCTAAAACTAAGTAAATCAAGAAGTAGTCTAAGGGACTTGGTTGTGGCAGCAAGACATTCACGTAAAGCCCACTGACAGCATGTCTATCTATCTATATCTCTGATGCCTGTTCCAATTAGAACTTCAAAGGGGTGGCCAAGGCAACAGAGTCTCGGTAACTTAAGAACTCTAGTGCTGCTTCTTAGCCTTTAGTGCCTCACCCTTAACAGGCCACTGGCAGAGGGCAAGTCTAGTGCAGTGCCTGCAGAGGCTCCTATCCATTGTTCTTAATTACTCCAATCTAATGCTCCTACCTACTACTTCTACCTAATGCTCCTGCCTAAATGCTATTACCTACTATTTCTATCTACTGCTCCTACCATTTTGCCAAAAGGCAGGGCTAGCACATAATGCTCAACGCAGGAAAATCTAGTTATGAAGAATGAGCTGCTTGACTTAAAAAGTGTTATCATGTGTTACACAATAAGGAGAAATTGTATGTTTGTGGACAGAATGCCAGTAGTCCACATGTTAGTGAGGCAGAAAGAAAAGACAGTTACCTGGGTCAGAGAAGTGCAACTTGACACCCACTAAAATGCTGACTCACTGGGCAATGTCACTGACCCTCTTGATACCCAGGCGGGTAGTACTGGTAAACTGAGAGCATGTCACAACAGTATACTACACCAATCTAATTCATTCTATTGATTGCATGCCTCTCACCTATTCCAAAGCCTCCTTCACACAATCCTTCCACTTTCTTCTTAGTCTTCCCCTTCCCTTCATACCCTCCACTTCTGATGTATCCTTTCCATATGCCTGAATCATTTCAGTGCATTCTGGTCAGCCTTCTCAATCAGAATGAGATTAATAACAAAACTTTGTATCCTTTCATGAATATATTCCTTTATGAGCAACTGGGACCTGAACATTCATGATGATAACATACACAGGATAGAGTAAGCTAGAAAGATGTGGTATATGGGGGAAGATATGCTGTCAATAGGCTGACCCATAACACATGAAGCCACCAAGGTAAACCATGGAGTAGTCTGTGGGAACTGGCTCTGGATGGTAGTCTCTGGTTTGGGTATATTATATATGACAGCTACAGACTGGATATGTGCAAGTGAGGTCAGTGTTAGTTCCTAAAGCTACTTCACTACTGCAGGAAAGGCAACTAGGGGTATAAAAATTGAAAAATTGTACATGCCATATAATTTGGGTATTTCAAACAAATAAATGCAAATTGGAAAATATTGCTGATAGATTGACTCATGAAAATGGACTCTTGAAAGTTTAAAACATTGAGGTTTAATAAATATGTACCAAATAAGCTCTCTCACTGCAAATGTCTTGGTCCTTCTCCTCATACTGAAGGCACATTTCCTGAGCAAAACATCAAATGCTAACAGAAAAAAAAAACACCCTTGCTCACAAACTAAATTACTTTCATAGTCAACAGAGGCAAAGCCCATACAACACGACAAGCTGGTGGAAAGATAAAAACTTAGGCAATCATAACTTCTCAGTCAAGGTACTGATAATTCCAGTGGAAAAGTACAATTGTAACATGCAAAATATTTTAACCCTTAGACAACAACCATCACTATATAATCTCAACAAGAACAGTGGTTATCAACTTGTGATGTTTTCAACATCCAGCTGACTTATCATACCACTGCCAGCCTTTAGAAGTCTCTTCTCTCGACTCACAGGCACAGGAAAATCTCAGCTCTCCTTCATAGATACCCATCTGTGGACCTTACAGGTCATGCATGCAGAAATTTTGCAGAAAAAATAAGTAGATTGTTGGATGAACCAAGTAATGATAAAAAATACTTATCATCATATGTATCAGCTTTGAAGAAAGTGCGAAGAAGAATTTGTGATGAAATATGAAGAAATAAGTAAATTTGAATGATTTAACTGAAATGAGGAGGGAGGCCAGTATTAAGCCCCACTAACCACAACCCCACCATCGTTACGCTTAGCCTTTGTACAGTCACATGAAATGTATCACATAACAACAGGACCTAATTTTCAAGGATGTACTCCTTGGGAGATGGAGGACTTTGGTAACAGATAATAGAATATTTCTGAGCACATTATGATAAAGCATCATTTACAAGGTACTGTAGTGCTCAGTGTAATATTTCTACATACATTCATGTTATTCACAAACATAACTGTGCTGTGAAACAAACTGGAGCTCTTTGTCTTTCTCTTTTTCTTTGGAGGTGAGGAGGGACTGCTCAACCCATGCTAGCACCACCTTCTCCTCCCACTCATTTTAACTGAGTGAAGTACAGTAATACTTCTAAATATATTCAAGTTATTCATCACCAACACTGTGTCTATGCAAGAAATGGGAGTAAACTGTGATAACAGGTTCAAGTAAATAATGGAGACAAGATTCTTCATGTTCTCCTCTCTTATCTTGAGCTGTCTGATATGTCAGCGACACCTCCTCCTCCCACTTTCTCAGTACACCACTACACCAACACAGAGGTAATTACTACTTTTTGTGTATTTCTTTCATTTCTGCATGCCAATCAATAAATTCATTAAAGGAATTTTTTCGTACATGAAGACTGGATTTCCAAACCAATCCTGCTGTTTTAGAGTTAAGGGCAACAGAATTCTCTCAACAACTCAGTGCTATATCAAAATGAAAACAGGGAAACAGTAGTAGTTCCAAGTATTGGGTCATAAAACTGGAAATCTATCACCTCACATAACAAACATGATAAATCATTAAGTTCATTGTGGTTATACCAAGGCAGCACAGAGTTTGATGCTTTACTGTTTTTCTGTCTAACGATATCTCTACCAAAAGGATTAATATGGTAGTGCAAACTAAGCAGTAACTAGGCACAAGGGAAATCTAAAAAAAATCAGCGAACTATGCATATTTCTCACAAATTCGTAAATACTTTCCATCTTCCTGTTTCTTAATTCTCTATTTTTCAATTAGGGCCCGGCCTTGATGTGGACTCTTGTCCATGACTGGAGCCTGGGGGATGGTAATCCACTGCTAAAACACTCTGGATGGTTACTTTAATAGCACACAACTACAAAATAATGTAAGGACAAGAATGCACAGACAATTTGCTACCAGTCAGAAAAAAGAACATGAAGTATCCTGCATCAATCCTCAGTTTACAATAAGTTAACCCATGTGTACTTCTTCTGCAATAAGTGTTAAAACACTTTATGGCAAACATCCATCCAAACTTAAGCTAAAAAACCTGAAGAGCAAGATATATTGCACACAAACATTCAAAATGGGGAACAAAAAGTGGGAAAGTTAACAACAGAAACACAGATCATGCTTTCAATTATTTGCATCATATATTATCAATCCATAACTAAAAAAGAGATGCTGGGAAAGCAAGAGCAGACTTATAAAACCAATCAAGCATTTTACCACAGACAGAACGGGCAAAATAATATACAGTGAATCAAACACTTAACCAAAGATGCAATGAAGCCCAGGAGGTCTAGCTCACACTATCTGAAACATTTTGGTCTGAACATATTCAAGAAATAAAGTTATAACAGCAAGCTACTGGTAGAGGAGGATGGTCCCAACTCTAGAATGCTTGGGACCTGGGCCATGCCAGATTTTGGAAGTTTTTGGTTTTTGGGTCAACTGGCCTGGCAGTATGTGTACACCAGTGATAAGTGATAAGGTCCATTCCATCTTAAAGACTGTATATATAATGCATATGAAAACCCAGTAAAGTTTTATAATACACTCCCATGCTCAACACATAAAAACCGGAAGTCCAAATATACGGAATTTCTCTATAATACTGGAGTGTTCACTATTTGAATAATTCAGTCTGGCATGTACAAATAAACCAGTGATACACAACAAGACCAATGACATACAATACTTCACATGCATAATGTGCATGAAAAACCTATGAGCATATATTTTTATCATTGAATCATACACCAAATGCTCAGAAAAACACACACACACACACACACACATATACACTCCAAGCAATGTTCACCATTTAGGTCTCTGGCCTAGCATGTACAGATAAGCCAGTGACGTGTAATATGGCCAATTACATGCAATACTTCATAAGCCTGTGCATATGAAAATTCTAAAATGGGTGAAATCTTGTCATTTGACCATATGCTAAGTGCATATGAAAATTGGGAAATATCAACTATATCAGCTGATTTCTGGAGCATTCCAGTTCTGGGGTTGATGGATTTGGAATTGTTTACCTGTCTGACATCTGACTCAAAAAAATGCTTCATTTGGTTAATAAGATTTGATTACAGCCTTAGTGCTGATTCCTCTTATTATCCTGAGAGCATAATATGCTAATTGCCAAGGTGTATTCAGCTTATGTCTACCTTGTTTCTCTAAACAAGTTTCATCTTAGCATTTTGTACATAACTCAGTCCTGATCAATAATAATAACTTTCAAAGATGATACCACAATGCAAAAATTCAACATAGGTTTAATCTAAAGAGGACTCTGTGAATCTGGATGCACTCTATACTGTTTCCTAGCAACAGAGAAGCTAATCATAAGAAAATTATTTGCTATCTAAAACTTGAGCAAGATAACATGAAATCCTTATTTTCTGTACAGTATATATATATATATATATATATATATATATATATATATATTTCTTTTTTATACATATTCGCCTTTTCCCGCTTTAGCGAGGTAGCGTTAAGAACAGTGGACTGAGCCTTAGAGGGAAAATCCTCACTTGGCCCCTTCTCTGTTCCTTTT
>JAYMFT010096366.1:0-13886 GCA_038088735.1 Panulirus argus | reverse complement strand
TATATATATATATACCCTAGCCTGAGCCAGGTACCCATTTTATCGACCAACCCCCTAGGGGTGGATGAACAGCTGGGGTTACTGTGGACCGACTGCCGTAACCAGGATTCGAACCTATGCGCTCGACCCCGGGCGGCGGCCCGCGAATGCGTCACGGTCAGGAACGCTAACCGCTACACCACGGGAGTGTTTTATGAGCAGAATGAATAATTACATTTGATGTGAACAGCAAGTTACATGGAACTTAGAATCCCAATATAATAATGAACTTCTTCGCGTGACAAAGAAAGATGTTGAAGTATTCCGTTTGCTCTTGAACAGGTCTCGCCATTCTGAGACACTGTCAATTGACAATTGGTCATTTGATGTTGACTCATGGTCACTTACTGGAGAGGAGATCCCACCATAGCATGCGACCCCTATGAAGTTGCCGTATTGCCATGGAATATTTGCTAAAATCATGCCAAAAATATAGGTAGTCTCAGAGTATTATATGAATTATAGAGAATTTGGTATGAGCTTATTGGAGAAAGTATAATCAGTAATGCTGATGGAAATACACCGATAGTTTTTAAAAATGAGGCCAAAATATATATTTCTATGTAGATAGTTTTAAGGTTAGAAAAAGATATCTTGTAAATATAGCCAAAATACATAACCCAGTGGAATATAGTTTTAAGATTTTAGATATTCTCTTCGTTTTAAAAGAAGTACAATAATCATTAGGTTTTCCTGTGTTACAAATTCTACAAAATCATATAATTTTGATAAACATGAACTCATTTAATCCTCGAAAGCGCATCTTCACTTCACCTTTTACAAACCGCATCTTCAATACGCCCTCGACAGCACTGGTCTTTGATGTGACCTTAAGGATAAGATCCCAAGGTCTTGGCTTAATGAAGGTTAGAGCGCTGAATGTTTGAAAGAAAAAAGAAAAAACGAAAAAAAAAAAGGAAGAGACGTGACAAACACAATATGTTTCCTTCTGACGGAGGGAGACGCGTGTCGTGCCTCCAAGAATGGTGAGGTGAGGTCGTCATTGCTCAGCTGGTCGTCAGCTGCACACACACAAGGTCGTCATCTCATGACGCAAGACTCCGGGGATTCAGTTGCACAGTTGCGACTGAGGATTTTACGTCTTGCATCTCCTGAGTTGACGTAATATTGACCTAAGACACAAATGCTACAGGTACTAGTTTCATATCAGTTTGTTTCAGTTACTTAGTACAGTGTTGGTAGATGAATGGCTTTGCTGTTCTCATCCCTCCTTTTTGTACGGGGAATTCCACACACACACATACACAGCCAGTCATCCTCCTCTCCCACAGTCCTAAACTAGAGGTACTGTAAGCGACAAGACACCGCCTCCAGCCAGGTCCTCACCTCCCACACGTGGCCTCTGGAATCACTTGGCATTGCGGCAGGAGCAGAGAAAGAGCAACCCGCACTTGGTCCCTTCCATCCTCAGGACCACGGAACATTTCCCGAGAGGTTAGTTAGGTCTGCGGTTCCCACTCATGTGGTCGGCTGGAGCAGAGAGAGGTGCGTGAGATCTGGGCATACCCCAACAAGCCCCTGGAACCCGGAGTTGAAGGAGAAACATGACTGGACAGTGAGAGTCTTGAGCCTTTTTCTGAGAACTTGACATTACCAACTGTACTTTTGTACTAATTTTGTCAATCTCTCCTAGATCGGAGCATTACATCCTTGAAGTACAATTTGTCTTTATATCCAGACATTTCATGTGATATTTCGTGTCACACTGATTCTTCAAAGGACAATTGCAGCATCTTCATGTGATTGCAACCCTTGTCAGGGTAATGCGGTTGCTGTCCTTGGCAGGGTTATGTGGCTGTTGCCCCTGGCAGGGTAGTGTGGCAGCGTCGACCACCACTCTCCATAGGTCTCCTAAGTCATTTTTTCTAAAGAGGATCAACGCTTACGGGGGCTCCTTGACCCGCTACGTATCCACACCAGTTTTTTCAAAGGTCGTGACCCACTGCTCGGGGCTGCTACAACATACCATCACGTCATACTAATAAGAAAAAAATGCCAGTTACGCTAACACTAAAGAAACATTTTGAGACCCACAGGAGATTAAAAATCATTAAGCACTTGTGAAAGAGAAGGTCCGAACACTACATACTATCGCAAGATGGGTAAGGAACTGCAGCCTAGCCAGTGTCTGCGCTGGCTGTTTACACTCCGACGCGAATGAAGACAAACAAAGCCCCATTCTTAGTGTATATACTTGGCCTCCTTACCTGTTCAGAGGCGTCACGGCTTCATACGTCCTCTATTGTTTACTGTAGTTTCTGGACACCCCTAGATGTAAGTATGCGCCACTATTTTATAGTAGGTGGGTCCTTTAGGTAGGAGTAAGTTCCCCATGTCACTTAACAGTATCTCCAGCAAACACACAACAGTGACCTACTGTCGTGTGTACTTCCCTTGGCTCTCATTATGACGCAATATACCAACGTACACTAAATCTATTGACAGTATAAAGAGGTTGGAGATAAGAGTGCAGCAAGGACAGCATACACGCAGTGCAAATCTTAGATGTGACCCTGTACTCACGCGGGACCGTTGGCTTGGCTGTGGTGCTCGTGGTGGTGGTGGTGGTCGTTGTGGTGGTGGACGTGGTGGTAGGGCTGGTGGCCTTGGGTGGTGGCGCTGGCGGTGTGGTGGGGGCGACGTGTCGTGTGCCCGGAGCAGACACGGCGTCGTCCGCCTCCCCAGACGACCTGTGGGTAAGACACAAGAACGACAGCCGGGAATTAACACCAGGAGAGAGACTGTTGGACACGACACACACACACACACATGGGGCTACACGAGTGTAAAACTCTCTCCACGTAACACACAAATAGTAATCACAAACTGTAATCACATACATGGTCTTCTATTGTGTAGTGGCTGGTGTCAATAGCCATGATTCCTACATGGGCTCTCCCGGGTTCGAATCCTGAGCGAAGCAGCCGGCCCATAGGCAAACCCGGCTGTTCATCGTGGGACCTTTTCATGGTTTACCCCAGACGCTTCATATGCCCTGGTTCATTCCATTGATATCGCGTCAAAATATATATATATATATATATATATATATATATATATATAAGGCTTCATCGAGACTAGGCACAAATCTAACTAACCAAATGGCTAAGCAAAAGATAGAGAAGTATGGAGAAAAGAAGAGGAATAGTCTGAAAAATACAAAAAGAAATATTCTTGAAAGTATTCTGGTTGCAGCCGCCGAGGAAGATTCTCTGGGTCAAGATCATGCTATGCTGGGGTCTGGTGGGTTTGAAAACGAGGTCAGTTTCTGTTGCTTGTCTGAGCTTTCTTCTAATTGGGTTCGGGCCCAAAAAAAAAAGAAAATATAAGACAAACGTAAGATAGTACGTAGTAAATATACGTAAGAACGTTTTTTCTGTCATCATAAGACGTCATGAAAGAAGAAAGAAGTCCCTTAATTCATTTCCTTCAGCTGGGGGATTTCTCCGCCATCGGCAAGTGGCAGTTGATTCTTTGGACAGATATAGAACTAGAGAGAAGTGGGAACGCCACCGGAGACGACACCAACTGAACTTGAAGAAGACGATTTTGACACCCAGGGGGCCTTAATATGCACTGTTTTTTTACTAAGGGGGGCCTTGGGTTTTTAGTTTTCTGGGCACATCATCTTTGAAAAAAAGCCCACGTGGTCGTCCTTCAGGTTAGTTTTCTCTTAAATTCTTCTTATGCTATGAGGAAAAAGCAGTTACTTCATTATCAGTGGCAGGAGCAAGTTCTAGAATAGTACTTATATGTTTGGAAGGCATTTAAAACAATTCGAACGACCGGCTGTCCATTCTACAAATGTGGTGTCTCGTTCCAATGTTTTCCGTCCACTCTTAATGTATAAGGAAGGTGGATTTAGAGAACTGTTTTCGCTCGATAAATTATCTCCAACACGGACCAGTTAAGTCTCGTAAACAATTCAATTATAATTTTTAGTCATATCTACAATACACTCGTATCTGCAGCATCTATATCTAATATAGAAAACGTAATGTAAGACATTGCTACACCGACAGCTTTCGAAAGAGAATCATTTTTAGCAGAATGACATAAACAGATTCTAATTCCGGGTCGTGGTAAGGAGGCTATTTTCTTTTTGCCTGACAGCAGCCTCGATCATCGTGGACAGGCCGGAGAGTAGCACAGTCACTGCTCATGAAGTCAGCTAAGCTCCTTCGTCAGACAGTAATAGCCCGACTCACGGGCCACAGACCTGCAGCAGAACAGGTCCAGCGTAAGAGCGGAGGCGATGTCTCCTTCTTCTACATATTGGAGCGGCGGAGGACATGGAAACTGTGACTGGATCAGGGAAGGGAGGCCATCGTCAGGCAACGTATCATATAAGAGTTCAGTTAACGCGTTGGGTCCAGTCTTCCTGTTTAGGCAAAGCGGGGTTACCAGTATCTCTCTCTCCTTTGTCTTGAAAAGCAAGTCACACAGGTCACTTGCAGTAAGTTGAAGGCACCATTCTGATTTCGAGTATTATGTCCAGCCCGTAGCTATGCCAGCGGCGTTGAAGGAGTCTATACATAGCTCTACATTTCACTCTCCTTCGGAGACCTTAAACTGACCACCTCGGGCATCACACCTGGCGGAGATAAATTCTAAAGTATAATTCAAGACGTCCTTGAATTTTTTGTTTCTCAGCGTACCCATTGTCGTGGACCACTGTGTAATGCCCCTCCCCCTGGAGGGCCACCGCTGATACGAATTTATCTACTCAGACGTCTGTGGACCACAGCAAGAGGAGGTCCGTCACTGTCGTAGTGTGCAGTCACTGGCTAATACTGTGCAACTTGAGCAGAGTTCAGGACTGTCCTTGTATGCAGTTTCACGCTCGTGCTGTGCAACATGACTATCGCTCAGGACTGTCCCCATGTCTCGCATCTCGTATGTGTGAAGGCCAACATATCGTCAGTCTCATCCACTGGGCAGCGTTCCCAGAGATTTCCCTCTGACAACCCATCACTTGGCGCTCGATCTCCGCTATTTCCTGCCAATCTGAGATCGCCAGAGTTGGAATCCGAAAGACGGTTTCTGTTCTGCCCGCGATCCATGAAATTCCTTTCATTTTCCTTCGAAAGAATTACGTTCGTCTTTCACTGGCAGGGTCGTCCGTAACAAAAGACTGTCGATGGATGCAGCCAGATCCGATACTGTCTTTCTTCGGTTTCAAATAGGATGTCAGGCGCGTCAAAAAGAACGCTTGCTACTGTTCAACATTTCATCATCTTCCACATACCTGCTGTATATTTCGGTGTATACTACTACCACAACGGTTTGTGTTTGTAAGATTGTGGTCGACCGTGGCTATCCGCGGAAGTCTGATCAGATGAATTTCAATAGAGAGCCTGTTGGAAATCCTGCCATCACTTCTCAGCTCTGTGGACTGAATCACGCCGTTATCATTTGCTCCACATTTAAAAGTAAGCTCCTCAGAGCTGTTAGAAATACGCCCACTAGAGTGTAGTTGTTCTAGAGAATTTAACCAGTAGGATATATTACCCAGCTAGAAGACCGTGTGTACCCATGAGCCATATATAGTAAGACTGTCGTCTTAGAATTATCTATATGCCATTCCTGTACTGGTTTTCACAGCTTAACTCTTCGACGCTTTTTATTTAATGTGATTCTATAATATCCATATTCACGCTAATTATCAGAGAGTGCAGACTTTCAGTAAGAAAAGTGGATCCTACTTTTGAAGCAAAGGATTGCCATCTATCTGGAACAGTAAGCATTCTGAGGAGTAATGGAGTCGGGGTGACCCCTTGCGCTGTTCTAAATGGAAGTTGGTATCTTACAAGAACTCTTACTCAATCTTGTTTAAAATGAGTATGTACGAGCTTCTTGAATATTTACATATATACATAAATTGGTAACAGTTTTGATACCTGGGGTTTTCTTTCATAAATCAGAAGACTGTACTTTCCAGGCCTAACTCAGTTAGATATATCTTTTACGCTGGATTAGGAGGAATTCGAAGCAAATCTTCAGCTTGGTCTTGTCTCCCCTGTAAACACGACATGTGGCCTGTTCCCATACTGTAGTCCTCGCCTGAGCCTTGGCCAACGTGGTCATAACGCTTTTATCCATCATGGTAGACAGAACTGTTCGTGCTTACACTCTGTGGTAACATGAGCTTATAACGTAACAGGCTGTATATCGACTGAGTTCACCTTAGACAGATTTTTAAGGAACAGTGTTACAGCTCTTTAGCACACGGGGATGGACCGTTCTGGTATCTCCCTCTTTCCACGAAGAGCCAAGATGTGGAGTGGGGGAATTTTCTTTTCTCTCTTCCCTTTCTACCTTTAAGAGTCACGGCTACAGGCTTCCTCAGAGCCCTAATTAATCTGTTCATCATATTTCTCATACTTTATTGCCCTTTTACCCGAGATTGCTATGATTTAGCGCATGTTCTGCCCGTGTCTCGAAGTTCCTTGGTAACACTTATCAAACTATCCCGCCTTGCTGGCAACTCGTGCTTTATGTCATTCGTATGGTACAGAGTTGAAAGCCTGTCTTTTTTTTTTTTTTTTCATTTTCCCTTTCAACTGAATGAGCCAATATTGAATTACTGAAGCAGGAGCTAAGATTTTTTTTTTTTTTCAGAATCATCATGAAGGGTTTTAACAATATAATATAAACAACCATATATAAAAGCCTATTTTTCATGGTATTTACTATATTTGCATTACGAATAAGTTATTCTGAACGACACTAGAAATCCTCCTAATGCGTTTGAATGAGAGGGAAAATTTCGGGAATTTCTCGTTCTTCAGCCAACGGTTGTGTATACTTCATATCATATGGAACATTCCGAATATCAATAGTATCCCTTGGTACTTCGACCCCAAATTACCTTCATTTACTCCATATTAAGCTATATCATCATTGCACACCCTTCTCTTAATTAATCCATCAATACAAAAACATTTGTTTAAAGTTCATCAAGATACAATTACATTTAAAATATATCTTATAGCACTTGATGGAAAAGACTTTAGTTTCTCCTTAAATTTTTCATTTTCTTTGATTCTTACGACTGGGAGAGAATGAGTTAAGGGTAGACTCGTAAACCTTATTACTCCCCGAGGTTCACCCATAACGTGTCAGAATCTTTTATTCAGACTCTTCTGTGCGATCTCAGTTCACAATATGAATAAGCTCTTTTTGCATTTATGTATATACACGAGAAAAATTGATAAGTGGATTATTGCACACTTTGCACACTAAGATTCATTTGAAGCACTGGATTGTTCGACTTTCCAGGGTCTAAACTGTCTTGAATTTTCTTTCTTGTAAGTTAATGACTGAATTCTTCACAGATAGAATTAAAACAACATTGTAAAGTTATTTCTTTTGATGTTTATAACCTTGAGTAGATTTTTTCTTAGAATAAATCATAAAGAGTAATGTGATTAACTCAAAAACTGTATAAATATGATTTTTCTGGTGGTTGTACGTGTTTATAAGTACAGTAAACTGGATTGACCTGAAACTGACGATGAAACTGAAGTGTTTAACCCTCAGACTGACCTGAGATTGGCAAGTTCGGCCTCATGCTGACTCTGTTCGGACCAGAGCCCGAGTTCCAGCTGGTGACGGTTCACTCTGAGGACGGAGGAGGTGTAGAAAGTATGGGTGGTGAACGTGCACTTGAAGTCCCCTGGTTGGCCGCAGTCGAAGAGGTAGCACGCCCCTGACTCCTGCGGGGGAAGAAAGAAGTCGTCAGTGCCGCGTAGACACACTCGTGAGGGGAACTACCTGGAAGAGATGGAAAGTGACGCCTCATGGAAGGCGAGGTATGGTAAAGGGAGATTCACTGAAGGAGACATAAGGATGACGTTACTGGATGGTAGTCTGTGTCAAGGGTCTGTCTTGCTGGAGGCAGAATGGAATTCTGGAAGAGTGAGGTTTTAGGAAAGGAACAGTCACGGACTGGATACAGTCAGGTGGTCACACCAAACACCAGATATTGTATTAGCGGGTTCGAGCCCCGGCAGCACGAGGGTCCCGCATCGTCAAAGGTCCCTCGTTTTGCTTCCTGAAGAGGCAGGCGGAGCACAGTGTTACTAGGAAGGCTCGGGTCTTGATGGTTCTGTGGCAAGGAGGAGGCCAGGACTCCTGTGGTACGACTGGGTTTGTGTTCTCTACCGTCGTGTGGTTGAGAGAGAGACAGCCATACAGAAAGGCACAGGCAGAGAGAGAAGCTGGCACGCAGGAGGAGGAGGAGGTGAGAGAGAGAAAGAGAGAGACTAATATATCTGGATCAGGTGCTGAGGAGGCCGGGTGTCGGCACCTGCGACTGGTGCTCAGGGACCCTCGTCATGCCTCTAGAGAAGCTCTGGTGTGTGGTGAATGAGGAGAGAAGGTCGCAGCGCCACTCACAGCAAAGAAGAATTTGACTTCAATGCGGACTTTCCTGTGGATGTTATCAACGACCGTGTAGCTTACGAGTTGATCACTCCTGTGCACGTAAGTCGGCAGGAGATACGTCATGAGGCGAACGTATTGTGATGCGACAGCGGCGTAAGGCTGGAAGTTACACTTTCCCCAAGTGTGTTAGATTTGGCTAGGATTTTTTTTTTTCTAAGGAAGACTGGGTTGGGTTGGTGGCCGGTCGGGTGCGTGGTGTTGGATCCCTCCGGCGGGAGGAGGGAAGCGGTGTGCCGCCCTGGGCCCGCGCTATGCCCAAACTGGGCAAGTAACCCACCAGAACCCCCCCCCCCCTCACACACACACACACACACACCAGTCCGCCTCAGCGAAGCCTTCCCCGGCCACTGATCCGCTCACGTGTTTGTCAAGTCTATTTCTGAATGTATCTCTGGTGTTGTCTCCGACTACTCTGATTGGTGTTAACAATCGTGTTAAAAGAAAATGTGTTTTGCCTCATTCGGAATGAAACATTCGCCCACGAGACTGCTTCCATTGCTACGAGTGAAATCAAGACCGACCAAGCCTTACGAAGCCTACTAGATGATGAAATCTTCGATGACATTGAATACCTGTATCAAATCATCTCTCAATCTTGTCTTCTCTAAGCTGAATAGATTTAAATCGTCTGGCTGACTCTGCTGAAAACTGAAGACATTAATGAAGGAGGAACCCATCGGTATGAACTGTGAAGATTAAGAATTAGTTTCGTAAACTGAATTCTCATACCTGGCCAGTGAATCTTAGATTTTATTTTCGTCGTTATTACTGCCGCTGTATGTGTGTGTGTGTGTGTGTCCATGCATATTATATAATCAATGTACATATATTTATCATCATTACGAATGCAAAATCATCAAAATCCCACTTTCCTCCCAACTGGATTTTCAACCAACTCGAACACGAATCTCAAGAAAATTCGTACTGTCCATAGAACACGAATGTCTCTAAAATCACGCTTGCTGACGCAATAAGTAAAAACACGAATCCCGGTACAGTCTCTGACACACGTGAGGACACGAATGCCAGCGTAATTCGTAGACCACGAACGTTGGTGATGGCCAAGCAGGGGTGCTGGGCGCCTCGCCAGTCATGAAAAGCCCTTCAAGCTGGGAGTGGCATCAGCTTCGTTATGGACCCGGTCGGCTTGGGAGGGATGGGGGGTGCACAATATACCCTGCAGGTGTAGCTCGTGTTGGAGGTCCTGGCACCAGTGGCTTAATCGTCGCCATTATACTTACGTATGCATTCCTAACGTGGCGTTCCTCTAACTTCGTCACACAAGCCCAGCTCTTTGTTCATGTCTCGTATTTATTCAATCTATGTTCCCTAGGTTTTAATGTCTTAGCTTATTGCTGATTGGGATTTTTTAGTATCTTAATATATTGCTTATCACTATCTCAGCTCTATGTTTTTTTTTTTCTTATTAAATGTCTTCCAAGTTCATTTCATGCAGCACTGACCACTACCTTAGGTGTTGGGAAAGTGATTTGGTCTTGAATAACTTTGTGTGTGTGTGTGTGTGTGTGTGTGTGTGTGTGTGTGTGTGTGTGTGTGTGTGTGTGTGTGTGTGTGTGTGTGTGTCCGTGTGTCCGTGAATCGGAGCCGTTAATCAGTATCACTGACTCTCTACGATGGCTGAATCAGCGTTCATTGACTCTGACTCATCTGACTCAAAGTCCAGCGCCAAGAATTAACGAAAAATGTCTTTTTGTCTTCACAGTGAGTTCAGATCTGAGAGGAGTGTTCGACAGGAGTCGTCGCTAAAAAAGTTAAGAAACTGTGAGGCTCGACTCGTGGAGGGAGAGAGAGAGAGAGAGAGAGAAAGACCGTTTCGTTCAAATCGAGGAAGACGCCAGTGAATCCTCCTTGACTGAAACGCTGAGGGACATGACCAGCAGACACTCTGTGACCCCCTGGTGTGGTGGACGACCACAGAATGTTTACTAAACGGTCACGGACAACCAGTGCGGCGAGGCGATCGTGTAGGGAGGGAGGAGGAGAGTGTGGTAGGACGGTAATAATAGGTGGTACGTCTTCTCTTAAACGTTCAAGATACTGAGGACAGAGAGGGTTGCTCGCTCGTGGTATCTGGCTGGATTTCTGGTAGTGGCGCTTGTCTAATGTTTTCGTGGCTGTCTGTGGGTCCCTCTTCCATAAGCGTTACCTGTGCATATAACGGGGCCCCTGCTATACGTGTGACCTCATATGGTAATTGTTGCTTATGGGGCTTTGTTACGGGCGTGACCTCATATGCCTGTTGTTACACTTGTGACCCTATATACTAGTGGCTGCCTTTGCAATGACCTTTTTGTTACCTATTTGTACTGTAGGGGGAGGGAGTTCTACACTCGTGGGGCCCCATCTCTTGCGTGATTGTGGGCCCCTGGGACAAGTGTGACCTTATACAGCCAGTGTCTGCTTGTGGGACCCTGCTGTAGGTGTGACCCCACAGGCTACTCTGTGCCTGTAGACCCCAACTGTAGGTGTGACCTTTAATGCTAATGACTGCTTGTGGGTCATGCCACACGTGTGACCCCACGTGTCATTGGCTCCTTGTTCCTGCCGCCCACACCGGCACCTTTAAGTTGTCTCCAGTGGGGAAAAAATAACAAAAAACACTCGTGTTCCGCACGTTTACCAGACGAACTGAAGAACAGATAACTCATCCAATCAGCCGCTCAGGTCTGAAGGCAAAAGGGGAAAGTCCACCTGAGCCAGGAGGAGAACAGGCCAGGTATTGGCGATTGAATTCGCTGCCACCGCACTTGTACGTCTGCTTCTGTGGTCTGATTATGTATCCACGATGAGGTGGAGGCAGATTCGTTGGAAAATTAAGAACAGCAATGAATGATAATAACTATGTGTCTGGTATGACACGATAGGAGTCACAGGTCCTGTGTGGGTGTGTGTGGGTGTGTTTCTCTCTGTGTGTATGTGTGTGGTCAAAGCTGGGCGAAACTTAAGCAGCTGGGCGAAGCTACAGCTTACCTTCTCCTCGAAGACTGCCACGTTACACATGTGCGTCTCACAGCAGTAGGTGAGGCAATCCTCCCTGTTCCCCACGTCCGACTCGATCAGGAACTTGGCCCCTAATCCCTGGGATATCTTAGTCCTTAAGATTGTGTTTTCGCTCACTTCGAACTTTTCCAGACAACCATGTTCGGCTCGCACAGAGTCCAGAGGACCCAGCCTCTTGCGATCGTGGGTAAACTCCGTGCAGAACACCTGCAGAGCCTGACACAAGACGAGACATAGCAACTGTAGTTTCACGGCCTGGAGAGGGACTGCAGTCATGTCTGAAGCTCTGTCACCCACAGGTTATAAGGTCCAACGGGGCTGGTCGTTTTTCTACTGTCAACAGTCTTATCAATACTCAACCCGAAGGACCTCCGCTCTGGAAAGTTGTCGGCCGGTGTAGAAAAGAAAATGGACCCAGAAGGCGATTCGAGTCTCCAGCCGACCCGCTGACTTGGCTCTGGATCCCCTACTGGGTGGGATCCGGTACCGTCGTGCATCTGGTTGCTGGATCTATTGTATCATACGGGCATCGACACATCTGACTGAATGTGGATGACATATTTTGAATATCACGTCTAGAATATTTTCTAAAATATCATTCTACATCGAATTCATGAATCACATGACGGACGTAGCGTTTGGGCACATGAGACTCACATATTAGGCCCATATTCCTGCCTCGGATTTGGCAGCCTTGTGATCGTTCGCCCGGCAGCGCGGTAGCGAAGTGCCGACCTCCCGACGCAGGCGCAGCCGGCCCTCCGTCATCGATCCTACGGCAGACCACGTGTGGGTTACTAATTCTCAGCAGCTCCGACAAAGTGGGCCACGTAAGCCCACAATACGTACCGCTGCGTGAGGTACGCCACCCCGAGGTACGTCGATGCCAAATCGTCGCAACCCCGACGTGGGCCTTCGTCAGGAGGGGGTCGTCAGGACGGCACCATTTGAGGGAACACTTCCAGCTAATGCTGCCAGGACGACTTTTTCACCTCCCCAAAAAAAGAAAATTGTTGTAAGGGATTGACCTACCTTCTGGTGTCAGTGTGGCACTTCGATGACTGCATGTTGTCAGCGGGACACCGTTCCAACACGTCAGTATGGTGTCAGTCCAACGCAAGACTTAAATTGGCACTGATAATGCTTCAGTAATGGTTTATTGGCCCTAGTAATGCAGTCAGTATGATTCTGCCTTAAGGGAGCGGTGACCCAATATACACTGCAATCAGAGGAGAAATGTCCCTCCATATGTCGCTGTCAGAGGAGTAATGCACTTCCGTATCTTGCTGTCAGGGAGGCAGTGCCCTGGTATACGTTGCTATCAGTGGCAGTGTCTTGACATAGGATGCTGTCGGAGGAAAAACACCCTGACATGTGATGCTGTCAGGGTGGGCAATACTCTGTCATATGTTGCTGTCAGAATGGTCGGAACGCTGACTTAAGTCGCTGTCAGGGGGGCAGTACCTGGACATAAGCTGCTGTAAGAGGGGCAGTACCCTGACAAGTTGTTGTCAGAGGGGTAGTACCTTGACATAAGTCGCTGTCAGGGAGGCAGTACCCTTACATATGCTGCCAGCAGGTAAAAAAGAAACATCTTCCCCTAATATCCATTCAGAGGTTTGCTCTCTACGATCGGACTGCAGAAGTATTTCTACATTTTAGTATCTGTCAAAGAGTTCTTGGGTTACTGAGGCAAATTAACCTTTTCCATTTAACAAGTCGCATTATTAGTTCATCTGGAGCCACTGCCATCACTCAATGCGTCTGTCGTCTGTCGGTAAACTTTGTCTATAAACTTTGAAAACTTTTCACATCTTTATCTTTTTCTCAGAAATCACCGGGTCAGTTGAACCGAAACTTTTCAGAAATGATTTATGGATGATCCGTTATCAAGTTTCCCATCTCATGCCGATCCAACATCCAATATGGCTGCCTCGGGGCAAAATTGGTTTCTGATTGGCGCAAGATTTCAAAAAAACTTATTGTCGGAAACCACTGTGCGGATTGAACCAAAACTTTACAGTGATATGTCATGGACGTTCCTCAATCAAGAGTCCAAATT
The DNA here is from genome assembly GCA_038088735.1 of Panulirus argus. Lineage (NCBI taxonomy): Eukaryota > Metazoa > Arthropoda > Malacostraca > Decapoda > Palinuridae > Panulirus > Panulirus argus. The sequence goes on along the minus strand of JAYMFT010096366.1, from coordinate 295 downwards.
TCGCGCTTCTTCGACTGTCAGTGTGGCTGCCGCACATCGTCAGCGGTAAGAACTGATGTAAGAATTGCTAAGTGTCTTTCAAAGGCCGTGTATAGCCAGGCGAGTGGCGCTGGCTCACCTGAGCCCTGTGGTCTCAAGTTAGCCTTCGTCCTGTAGGTACGTATGTGGTGTGAAGAAAGACTAGGCAGGTGGACATTGAGGAACCATGATCAGACCTACGAACGAGGTGCTTACTCAACTCTCTCTCTCTCTCTCTCTCTCTCTCTCTCTCTCTCTCTCTCTCTCTCTCTCTCTC
>JAYMFT010096355.1:0-13886 GCA_038088735.1 Panulirus argus | reverse complement strand
ATTCTCTCTCCCCTATCCCCTGGGATATATATATATATATATATATATATATATATATATGCACGTCAGTCATATACACATCAATATATGCACGTCAGACATATTTACATCAATATCTGAAAATCAATCATATGCATATCAATATCTGCACGTCATTCAGATTCACATCAATATCTGCACAGCGGTCATGCAAAGATCGATATCTGCCTCTTGGTCATATATACTTTAATATTTGCATGTCAGTCATGTACACATTAATATCTGCACGTCGGCATGTACATATTAATATCTGAAGGTGAGCCATGTGCGTATCAATATTTGTGAGTCAGTCTTTTACATATCTGCACGTCAGTCATGTACACATAAATATACGCACGTCGGTAATGTATACATCAATATATGCACGTCAGTAATGTATGCATCAGTATATGCACTTCGGTTATGTACACACCAATATCTACACTCAGTCATATACGCATTAATATTGGCAGGTCATTCATATACTTATCAATATCTACATGTTAATCATATATACATCAATATCTGCATATCAGTCATATATACATCAAAACCTGCACGTCAGTCATGTGCACATCAATATCTGCGGTCTTTCATGTAAACACCAATATCTGAACTTCAGTCATGTACACATCAATATCTGAATGTCAGTCATGTACATATCAATGTCTGAACGTCGGCCATGTACACATCAATATATGCAAGTCAGTCATATCCACATCAATATTTGCATGCCATTCATATACACAAGAAAATCTGCACGTCAATCATGTACATATCAATATCTGCAAATCAGTCATATAAACATTGATATTTGCGTGTCAGTCATGTACACTTCCATATCTGCACGTCAGTTATGTACATATTAATGCCTGCATGTCAGTCATATACACACCAATATCTGCACGTCAGTCATAAGCACATCAATATCTGTACTTCAGTCGCGTACACATGTGTCTGCAGGTCAATCATATTCACATCAATATCGGAAAATCAGTCATACAAACATTGATATTTTCATGCCAGTCAAATATACATTGATATCTGGACATCTATTATGTAAACATCAATATCTGCGCGTCAGTCATGAGCAAATCAATATCTGCAAGTCAGTCATATACACATCAATATCTGCACGTCATTCATATACAAAACAATATCTGCACGTCGGTCATGTACACATCAATATCTGCAAATCATTCTTTTACACACCAATATCTACACCTTCAGTCATGTGCATATCAATATCTGCACGTCAGTGATGTACATATCAATACCTGAGCCTCAGTGAAATACACATCAATATCTCTACGTCAGTCATGTACACAACAATATCTGCATTTAAGTCATGTACACATCATTGTATGCACGTCGATTATGTACAGATCAATATATGTACGTCGGTCATGTACATATCAATATCTGCCCGTCAGTCATACATACATTAATAACTACACGTCAGTCATGTATACATCAATATCTGAATGTAAGTCAGGTACACATCAATATATGCATGTCAGTCATGTACACATCAATATCTTCACGTCAGTCATGTATATAGCAATATCTGTGCGTCAGTCATATTCACATCAATATATGCACGTTAGACATATTCACATCAATATCTGCAAATCAGTCATATGCATATCAATATCTCCACGTCAGTCATATTAATATCAATATATGCACATGGATCATGTAAAGATCAGTATTTGCCTCCTTGTCATGTATGCATTAACATTTGCATGTCAGTCATGTACACATTAACATCTGCACGTCGTTATGTACATATCAATATCTGCACGTCAGTCATATGTGTATCAATATCTGTAAGTCAGTCATATACTCATCAATATCTGCACGTCTGTCATGTACACATCAATATATGTACGTCAGTAATGTATACATTAATATCTGCACGGCAGTCATGTACACATCAGTATCTGCACTTCGGTTATGTACACACCAATATCTGCACGTCAGTCATATACACATTGATATTTGCAAGTCAGTCATAAACATATCAATATCTACACGTCAGTCATATATACATCAATATCTGCACGTCGGATATGTCCACATTAACATCTGCATATCAGTCATATACACATCAGTATCTACACCTCTGTTATGTACTCTTCAAAATATCTGCAGGTCGTTCTTGTAAACACCAATATCTGCACGTCGGTCATGTACACATAAATATGTGCACGATGGCTATGTACGCATAAATATCTGCACCTCAGTCATGTGCGCATTGAAATCTACATATCAGTCACATATACATCAATATCTACACGTCAGTCCGGTATACATCAATATAAGCACGTCGGTCATGTACACATCAATATTTGCAAATCAGTCAAATGAAAATTAAATTTGCATATTAGTCTTGTACACTTTAATATCTGCACGTCTGTCATGTACACATCAATATCTGCACGTCAGTCATATACACATCCATACATGCACATCAGTCATATACACATCATTATCTGCACGTCAGTTATGTGCTCATCAATATCTGCAGGTCATTCATGTACACATCAATATCTGCATATCAGTCATACAAACATCAATATTTGTATGTCAATTATAAACATATCAATATCTGCACGTCAGTCATATGCATATTAATATCTGCACATCAGTCAAATACACATCAATATCCACACGTCCATCATGTACACATCAATATCTGCATGTCGGTCATGTACACATCAATATCTGCATGTTAGTCATATCCTCGTCAATATCTGCACGTCATTCATATACACATCAATATCTGCACGTCATTCAAGTACATATCAATATCTCCAAATAAGTCATATAAACATCAAAAGTTTCACGTCAGTCATATGCACATCAATATCTGCACGTCGGCAATGTACACAACAATATCTGGGCATCAGTTATGTGCATGTCAATATCTGCAAGTCAGTCATATACACATCAATATCTGCACGTCAATCAAATGCATATCAATAACAGCACATCAATCAGGTACATATCAATATCTGCAAGGCGGTAATGAACACTTCAATATATGCACGATAGTCAGGTACACATCTATATCTGCACCCTCAGTCATATGCACATCAATATCTGCATGTCAGTGATGTAGAAATAAATATCTGAGAGTCAGGCAAATGCATATCAATATCTATACGTCAGTCATGTACACATCAATATTTCCACGTCAGTCATGTACACATTAATATCTACAAGCCTTTCATATAAACACCAGTATCTGCACGTCAGTCATGTACACATCAATATCTGTAAGTCTTTCATATACACATTAATATCTGCATGTCAGTCTCGTACACATTAAATCTGCAGGTCCGTCATATATACATTAATATCTGCACGTCAGCCGTGTACTCATCAATATCTGTACGTCTGTCATGAACACATCCATATCTGCATGTTAGTCATATACACATCAATATCTGCACGTCTGTCCTTTACATATTCAGATCTGCATGTCAGTCAAAAACACATCAATATCTATACGTCGGTCGTGTTCACATCAATATCTGCATGTAAGACATGTACACATCAATATCTGAACGTCGGTCATGTACATATCAATTTCTGGACGTTAGACATATGCATATTAATATCTGCATGCCATTCATATACACATCAATATCTGCACGTTAGTCATGTACACATCAATATCTCCAAATAAGTCATATAAACACTAATATTTGCATATCAGTCATATACACTTTGATATCTGCATATTGCTCATGTACATATCAATATCTGCATACCAGTCACGTACACTTCAATATCTGCACGTCAGTCATGTATATATCACTATCTGCAAGACCGTCATATACACATAAATATATGCACGTCAGACATATTCACAACAATATCTGCAACTTAGTAATATGCATATCAATATCTACATGTTAGTCATATTCACATCAAAATCTGCACGTCATCTTCTAAAGATCAGTATCTGCCTTTCGGTCATGTATACATTAATATTTGCATGTCAGTCATGTACACATTAATTTCTGCACGTCGGTATGTACATATTGATATCTGCACGTCGGTATGTACATATTAATATCTGCACGTCAGAAATGTGCGAATCAATATCTATATCTATATGCACGTCAGTCATGTACACATCAATATATGCACGTCGGTGATGTATACATCAATATCTGCATTTCAGTTATGTACACATCAGTATCTGCTATGTACACACCAATATCAGCACGTCAGTCATATACACATCAATATTTGCAGGTCAGTCATAAACATATCAATATCTACACGTCAGTTATATATACATCAATATCTGCGCGTCGATATCAGTCATATACACATCAATATCTGCACATCAGTTATGTACACATTAATATCTGCAAATCGTTCATGTAAACACCAATATCTGCACGTCAGTCATGTACACATCAGTACCTGGACGACGATTATGTACACATAAATATCTGCACTTCAGTCACATGCACATCAAAATCTGCATATCAGTCATATATGTATATCAATATCTACACGTCAGTCAGGTAAATATCAATATCTGCACGTCAGTCATGTACTTATCAATATTTGCAAATCAGTCATATAAAGATAAATATTTGCATATTAGTCATGTACACTTCAATATCTGCACGTCGGTCATGTACACATCAATATCTGCACATTAGTTATTTACACATCAGTATATGCACATCAGTCATATCCACAAAAGATCTGCACGTCAGTTATATGCACATCAATACCTGCATGTCATTCATGAACACATCAATATCTGCAAATCAGTCATACAAACATTAATATTTGCATGTCAGTCACATATACATCAATATCTGCACATCGGTGTTGTACATATTAACATCTGCACATCAGTCAAATACACATCAATATCCACAGGTCCGTCATGTACACATCAATATCTGGAAGTCAGTCATATACATATCAATATCTGCAAAGCAATCATAGAAACATTGCTATTTTCATGTAAGTCAAATCTACATTAATATCTGCACGTCGATTATGGACACATCAATATCTGCTCGTCGGTCATGTGCAAATCAATATCTGCAAATCATTCATATACACATCAATATCTGCACGTCAGTCATATACACAACAATATCTGCAGGTCGGTTATGGACATATCAATATCTGCAAGATATTCTTTTACACATCAATATCTGCTTCATCAGTCATGTGCATATCAATATATGCATATCAGTGATGTACAAATCAATATCTGAACATCAGTCAAATATACAGCAATATCTATACGTCAGTCATGTACACAACAATATCTGCATGTCAGTCATATACACATCAATATCTGCAAGCCGGTCTTGTATATATATCATTGTCTGCACGTCAGACATATACATATCAATAACTATATGTCGGTCATGTGCACATTAATGTCTATACATCAGACATATATACATCAACATCTAAACGTCAGTTATGTATACATCAATATCTGCATGTCAGTCAGGTAAACATCAATATCTGCATGTCAGTCATGTATACCTCAATATCTGCATGTCAGTCGTGTACACATCAATATTTGCACGCCAGTCATGTACTCATCAATATATGCACGACAGTCATGTACACATCAATATCTACAGATCAGTAATACAAACATTAATATTTGCATGTCAGTCATATATACATCTATATCTGCAGGTCGGTCATGTATATATTAGTATCTGCAAGTCAGTGAAATACATATCAATATCCACACGTCCGTCATGTTTACATTAATATTTGCACGTCAGTCATACACATATCAATATCTCCAAATAAGTCATATAAACATTATTACTTATGTCAGTCACATGCTAATCAATATCTACACGTCGGTTATGTACACAACAATATCGTGGCGTCGGTCATGTGCACAACAATGTCTGCTAGTCAGTCATATACATGTCATTATCTGCAAGTCTGTCATGTACACATCAATATCAGCATCTCGGTCATGTACGCATCAATATCTTCACGTCAGTCATGTACACATCGATATCTGCAAGTCAGTCATGTACATATTAATATCTGAATGTCGGTTATGTAAAGAGCAGTATCTGCTCGTCAGTCATGTACACATCAATATCTGGACGTCGGTAATGTACATATCAATATCTGCAAGCCTTTCACGTAAACATCAATATCTGCACCTCAGTCATGTACACATCACTATCTGTAAGTCTTTCATATACAAATCAATATATGCACGTCTGTCATTACACATAAGTATTTGCAAGTCTTTCATATACATGTCAATATCTGCACGTCAGTCATGTACACATCAGTATCTGCAAGTCTTTCATATAGACACTCATATCTGCATGTCAGTCATATAAATATTGAAATATGCACGTCGGTCATGTTTGTATTACTATATACACGTCACTTTTGTACACATCAACGTCGGTTATATAGATATCAATATCTGCAAGTTTCTCATATGCACATCAATATCTGCATGTCAGTCATATTCACATCAATATCTGCACGTCAGTCATGTACATATCAGTATCTGCAAATCAGTCATATAAACATTAATTTTTGCATATCAGTCATGTACATTTGAATATCTGCACGTCAGTCATGTACATATTATCATCTGCACGTCAGTCATATATACATCAATATCTGCACGTCAGTCATATACACATCAATATCTCTACTTCAGTCATGCACACATCAATGTCTGCACTTCAGTCACGTACACATAAATATCTGAAAATTATTCACAGAAACATTGATATTTTCATGCCAGTCAAATATACATGAATATCTGCACGTCGATTATGTACACAATATCTGCGCGTCAGTCATGTGCAAACCAATATCTGCAAGTCAGTCATATATACATCAATATCTGCACGTCAATCATATACAAAATAATATCTGCACATCAGTAATGTACACATCAAAATCTGCAAGTCATTCTTTTACACATCAATATCTGCACCCTCAGTCTTGTGCATATCAATATCTGCACGTCAGTGATGTACATATCAATATCTGAACGTCAGTGAAATACAAATCAATGTCTATACGTCAGTCATTTACACAAATATATCTGCATGTCAGTCATGTACACATCAATATCTGCATGTCGGTCATGTACAGATCAGTATCTGATTTCGGTCATGTACACATCGACATCCGCACGTCAGTCATATACACATCAATATCTGCATGTCAGTCATGTACATATCAGTATCTGCGTCTCAGTCATATACACATCAATATCTATATGTCGGTCATGTGCACATTAATATCCACACGTCAGACATATACACATCAATATCTGCATCTCAGTCATGTACACATCAATATCTGCACATCAGTCGTGTATATATCAATATCTGCACATCAGTCTATACACATTAAATATATTACACGTCAGACATATTCACATCAATATCTGCAAATCAGTCATATGCATATCAATATCTGCACCTCATTCATATTCACATCAATATCTGCACAGCGGTCACATAAAGATCAATATCTGCCTCTCGGTAATGTATACATTAATATTTGCATGTCAGTCATGTAAACATTAATATATGCACGTCGGTATGTACATATGAATATCTGCAGTTGAGTCATGTGCGTATCAATATATGCACGCTGGTCATAACACATAAATATTTGCAATTCTTTCATATACACATCAATATCTGCATGTCAGTCATGTCCACATCAATATATGCACGTCAGTAATGTATACATCAATATCTGCACGTCAGTCAAGTACACATCATTATCTGCACTCCTGTTATATACACACCAATATCTGCACGTCAGTCATATACACATTAATATTTACAGGTCAGTCATATAAATATCAGTTGCTACATGTCAGTCATATAGATATCAATATCTGCAAGTCGGATATGTACACATCAACGTCTGCATATCAGTCATATACACATTAATATCTGCAAATCAGTTATGTACACATCAATATCTGCAGGTCTTTCATGTAAACAGCAATATCTGCACGTCAGTCATGTAAACATCAATATCTGCAAGTCGGTTATGTACACATTAATATCTGTACTTCAGTCATGTGCACATCAAAATCTGCATATCAGTCATATATACATCAATATCTACACGGCAGTCAGATAAACATCAATAACTGCACGTCAGTCATGTACACATCAATATCTGCAAATCAGTCATAGAAATTGCTATTTTCATATCATTCAAATCTACATTAATATCTGCACGTCGATATGTACACATTAATATATGCTTGTCGGTCATGTGCAAATCAATATCTGCAAGTCAGTCATATACAGATCAATTTCTGCACGTCAATCATATACACAACAATATGTGCACGTCGGTTATGGACATATCATCATCTATAAGATACTCTTTTACACATCAAAATCTGCACCTTCAGTCATGTGCATATCAATATCTGCATGTTAGTGATGTACATATCAATATCTGAACGTCAGTCAGATACACATCAATATCTTTACGTCAGTCATGTACACAACAATATATGCATATCAGTCATGTACACATTAATATCTGCACGTCGGTTATGTACAGATCAATATCTGTACGTTGGTCATATACATATTAATATCTTCACGTCAATCATGTACACATCATTATCTCCAAGACGGTCATGTATATATCATCATCTGCACGTCAGACATATACACATCAATATCTAAACGTCAGTCATGTATACTTCAATATCTAAATCTTAGTCAGGTAAACATCAATATCTGCAAGTCAGTCATGTACACCTCAATATCTGCATGTCAGTCATACACACATTAATATCTAATCGTCAGTCATGTACACATTAACATATGAACGTCAGTCATGTACACATGAATATCTGCAAATCAGTAATACAAACATTAATATTTGCATGTCAGTCATACATACATCAATATCTACAATATCTGCACGTCGGTAAAATACACATCAATATCCACACGTCCGTCATGTTTACATTAATATCTGTATGTCAGTCATGTACATTTCAGTATCTGCATGTCAGTCACGTACATATCAATATCTGAACGTCGGCCATGTACACATTAATATCTTCAAGTAAGTCATATGCACATATATATTTATCTGCATGTCATTCATATACACATCAATATCTGCACGTCAGCAATGAGCATATCAATAACTACAAATAAATCATATAAACATTATTATCTGCACGTCAGTTTCATGCTAATCAATATTTACACGTTGGTTACGTACACAACAGTATCTCTACGTCGGTCATGTGCACAACAATGTCTGCTAGTCAGTCATATACATATCAGTATCTGCAAGTCTGTCATGTACACATCAATATTTGCATCTCGTTCATGTACTCATCAATATCATCACGTCAGTCATGTACACATCGATATCTGCACGTCAGCCATGTACATATTAATATCTGCATGTCGGTTATGTAAGGATAAATATCGGCACGTCGGTCTTGTACATATCAATATCTGCACGTCGGTAATGTATATATCAATATCTGGTAGCCTTTCATATAAACATCAATATCTGCATGTCAGTCATGCACACATTAATATCAGTAAATCTTTCATATACACATCAATATATAAACGTCGGTCATGTGCACATCATTATATGCAAGTCTTTCACATACATATCAATATCTGCAAGTCGTGTACACATCAATACCTGCACGACGGTTGTGTACATATTAATATCTGCACTTTAGTCATCTGTATATCAGTCATATATACATCAATATCTACACGGCAGTCAGATAAACATCAATATCTGCACGTCAGTTATATACATATCAATATTATTTGCAAATCAGTCACAGAAACATAGGTATTTGCATATTACTCATGTACAGATCAATATCTGCAAACCGGTCATGTACACATTAATATATGCCCGTCATTCATACACACATAAATATAAGCACATGAGCTATATACACATAAATATCTGCACGTCAGTCATGTGCACATCAATATCTGCAGGTCATTCATGTACACATCAATATCTGCAAATCAGTCATAAAAACATTAAATATTTGCATGTCATTCATATATACATCAATATCTGCACATCAATCAGGTACACGGCAGTATTTGCACGGCGGTAACGGACACTTCCATATATGCACGTCAGTCAGGTACACATTAATATCTACAAGTCAGTCAAATACACATCAATATCCACACGTCCGTCATGTACACATCAATATCTGCATGTCGGCTATGTGCACATCAATATCTGCACGTCAGTCATACACATATTAATATCTGCCAGTCAGTCATATAAATATCAATATATGTACTTCAGTCATATACACATTAATATCTGCACGTCAGTCATGTACACATCAATATCTGCAAATTAGTCATAGAAACAATGCTATTTTCATGTCAGTCAAATCTACATTAATATCTGCACGTCGATATGTACACATTAGTATCTGCTCGTCAGTTATGGGCAAATCAATATCTGCAAGTCAGTCATATACACATTAATATCTGCACGTTAGTCATATACACAATAATATGTACACGTCGGTTATGGATATATCAATATCTGCAAGATATTCTTTTACACATCGAAATCTGCACCTTCAGTCATGAGCATATTGATATATCTGCATGTTAGTGATGTACATATCAATATCTGAACGTCACTGAAATACACATCAATATCTATACGTCAGTCATGTACACAACAATATCTGCATGTCAGTCATGTACACATCAGTATTTACACGTCGGTTATGTACAGACCAATATCTGTACTTCGGTTATGTACATATCAATATCTTCACGTCAGTCATGTACACATCAATATCTGCAAGACGGTCATGTATATATCATCATCTGCACATCAGTTATATACACATCAGTATCTATATGTCGGTCATGTGCACATTAATGTCTATACGTCAGACATATACACATCTATATCAAACGTCAGTCATGTATACATCAATATCTACATGTAAGTCAGGTAAACATCAATATCTGCATGTCAGTCATGTACACCTCAATATCTGCATGTCAGTCATATACACATCAATATCTAAACGTCAGTCATGTACACATCAATATATGCACGTCACTCATGTACATATTAATATCTGCAAACCAGTCATACAAACATTACTATTTGCATGTCAGTCATGCACACATCAATATCTGCACATCGGTCATGTACATATTAGTATCTGCACGTCAGTAAAGTACACATCAATAACCACACGTCCGTCATGTTTACATTAATATCTGCATGTCAGTGATGTACATTTCAATATCTGCATGTCAGTCATGTACATATCAATAACTAAACGTCGGCCATATACTGATCAATATCTGCAAGTAAGTCATATCCACATCAATATCTGCATGTCATTTATATGCACATCAATGTCGGCACGTCAGTCATGCACATATTAATATCTCCAAATAAGTCATACTAACATTATCATTTGCACGTCAGTCACATTCTAATCAATATCTACACGTCGGTTATGTACACCAATATCTGTGCGTCGGTCATGTGCACAATAATGTCTACAAGTCAGTCATATACATGTCATTATCTGCAAGTCTGTCATGTACATATCAATATTTGCATCTCGGTCATGTGCACATCAATATCTTCACGTCATTCATGTACACATCGATATATGCAAGTCAGTCATGTACATATATATATCTGCATGTTGGTTATGTAGAGATAAATATCTGCACGTCGGTCTTGTACATATCAATATCTGCACGTTGTTAATGTACATATCAATATCTGGCAGCCTTTCATATAAACATCAATATATGCACTTCAGTCATGTACACATCAGTATCTGTAAGCCTTTCACATACACATCAATATATGCACGTCGGTCATGTACATATGAAAATATGCACGTCGGTCATGTATGCATTACTATCCGCACGTCACTCATTTACACATCAATATCTGAACGTCGGTTATATAAACATCATTATCTGCAAGTCAGTCATATGTACATCAATTTCTGCATGTCAGTCATATACACAACAATATCTGCACGTCAGTCATGTACATATCAGTATCTGGAAATCAGTCATATGAATATTAATATTTGCTTGTCAGTCATGTACACTTCAATATCTGCATGTCAGTCATATGCATATCAATATCTGGACAGTGAGTTATATACATATCAACATCTGCACGTTAGTCATATACACATCAAAATCTGTACTTCAGTCATGTACACATCAATGTATGCACGTCAGTCATGTACACATCAATATCTAAAATTCATTCATAGAAATATTGATATTTTCATGCCAGTCAAATATACATTAATATCTGCACGTCGATTATGTACACATCAATATATGCGCGTCAGTCACGTGCAAATCAATATCTGCAAGTCAGTCATATACACATCAATACCTGCACGTCAATCATATAAAAAAATATCTCCACGTCGGTAATAGACACATCAAAATCTGCAATTCATCCTTTTACACATCCATATCTGCACTTTTACTTACGTGAATATCAATACCTGCACGTCAGTGATTTACATATCAATATCTGAACGTCAGTCAAATACACATCAATATTTATACGTCAGTCATTTACACAACAATATCTGCATGTCACTCATGCACACATCAATATCTGCATATCGGTTATGTACAGATCAGTGTCTGTATTCGGTTAAGTACACATTAATATCTGCACATCAGTCATAAACACATCAATATCTGCAAGTTGGTCATGTACATATCAATATCTACACGTCAGACTTATACACATCAATATCTACACATCAGTCATGTATACATCAATATCTGGATGTTAGTCATGTACATATCAATTTCTGCATGTCACTCATGTACACATCAATATCTGCACGTCAGTCATGTATATTTCAATATCCGCACGTCAATCATATACACATCAATATATGCACGTCACACATATTCACATCAATATATGCAAATCAGTCATGTGCATATCAATATCTGCATGTCATTCATATTCACATCAATATCTGCACGTCAGTCATGTAAAGATCAATATCTGCCTCTCAGTCATGTATACATTGATATTTGCATGTCAGTTATGTACACGTTAATATCTGTACGTCGATATGTACATATTAATATCTGCAGGTGAGTCATGTGCGTATCAATATCTGTAAGTCAGTCTTAAACACATCAATATCTGCACGTCAGTCATGTACACAGAGATATATGCATGTCGGTAATGGATATATAAATATCTGCATGTCAGGCATGTACTCATCAGTATCTGCACTTCAGTTACGTACACACTAATATCTGCACGTCAGTCATATACACATTAATATTTGCAGGTTAGTCATATACATATCAATATCTACACGTCAGTCATATATAAATCAATATCTGCACGTCGGTTATGTACACATCAACATCTGCATATCAGTCATATATACATCAATATCAGGAAGTCAGTCATGTACACATCAATATCTGCAGGTCGTTCTTTTTTTCTTTATACATATTCGCCTTTTCCCGCCTTAGCGAGGTAGCGTTAAGAACACAGAACTGAGCCTTTGAGGGAAAGTCCTCACTTCGCCCCTTCTCTGTTCCTTTATTGGAAAAGCAGAAACTGGAGGGGAGGATTTCCAGCCCCCAGCTCCCTTCCCTTTTAGTCGCCTTTTATGACATGCAGGGAATACGTGGGAAGTACTCTTTCTCCCCATCCCCAGGGATATATATATATATATATATATTTATTTATTATTTATTATACTTGATCGCTGTTTCCCACGTCAGCGAGGTAGCGCCAGGAAACAGACGAAGAAA
>JAYMFT010096344.1:0-13886 GCA_038088735.1 Panulirus argus | reverse complement strand
GAGAGAGAGAGAGAGAGAGAGAGAGAGAGAGAGAATGCGGATGAGGACGTCATATTATCACGTTCATTTTGCTTATCGCGATGTTCACTATGACCAAACAAAAGCAACTCACATAATAAATACATCCAAAAACTAAATTGTGCGGAACATTTTCATAGTAAAGTCTGTCTACCTTCTGTGTATGGGCTGCAGGAACGGCGGATATCTGAAGGTGTGAAAGCCGTAGAATCTTAACAGCTAACCCCACTGCCAGAGTCTCTTGGGGTTATGGACAACATAACTTCTGATATCTTTTATATCAAATGATTATAATGAGTAGTTATCCATAAAACTAAAGTGGATGGAGAGATAAGAGCACGTAGCTAAATTATGCAACACGAGACCTACATTCTAACTCTAATAAAGATTAAACGATCGTGTTCTTGGTCAATACCAAATTCTAACTTTTGTAATTTACACTTAGAAATGGAAGGTGGATAGTATACTACAGAGTCTTGTACTGATAATATGGTAAATGATGACCAAATGATATTATGTTCCGTCATGCATCAAAGTAATGACTGCAGATTATGTGTTCCGCAACCAATCTGGTTATAACATCTCGTGTGGTGTAGCGTGTTATTCACACAGGCAAAACAGAAATAACGATAACATCAAAGTTACAGATGTAATGAAAATGGAATGTGCAGCAAGTTCCTCGTGCTGGCCATTGTCGTAAACCAGATGAAAAGAACGTAAGACGACTTGGATACTACTTTTGGTGGACATTGTCGCAAGTCAGTAATGGCAAGTGATACAAGGCAAGATTGCGTTCCAGAAACAAGATTACGAAACTCTGGACAATGACCTGACGATTCCAGGTCATACAAGGCTGGAAGGGTTGCAGAGAACTCACAGTAGACGCTAAGTTTCCAGGTGTCCTCGATGACTGCCGTGGGCACGTTGCGGTTCTCCGCCCGACACGCCAGGAGCCGCCCGTCGTCGGAGGCGTTGGGTGTGAGTCGCACCATTGAGGTAGAGACGTTGCCCCCGTGGGAGGTCTGTTGGAGGTGAGAGCAGGGAAGCAGGTCACAATATGGAGAAGATCATCTCCCTTCTGGTCTGTGTATTAAGGTGAATGGTGAAAAGTGTTCAATCGACTTGTGTGTACAATATAAACTATGTGATATACACAGTGTGTTTAATATAAACTATGTGATAAACACAAGAGTTGATGAGACTTGATTGCGCTGCACGAGATATATAATAACAAAGAAAGAGCGAGAAGCTAGTGGAGGGGAAGACCTGGTAATTTAACCAAGAAAATTCCAAATATCTTTACAGATGTATATTTCTCCACGAAGATCAGATGAACCTTATCGATCATCTATAGCGAAACAGACTTCGACAGCTTACATCCGTAAGGGAGGGAGTAACATGTATAGGTTCAGGTTTCTAGGATGTGTGCAGGACACCTGTTGTACCAACATGTACTATCAAAGACAAAAGTCGTGTCGCTACCTTGTCCGATGATTTAATATAACTCATGAAACATAATGAAAGTCCTACCACACGGCTGTGTTACATCGAAAGGTTAGCTCTTTACCATATGTTTTCATCAAATTTCACGACACGACTTATGTCTTTGATAGTGCACCTGAAGTCACCAGGGTTAAAAGGTGCTGATGTACCGTCAAGGATGGATTTAATATTCCCGCGCAATAACTCTGAGACAGTATACATTGTCAATGGTTTCCAAATGATCACTTAGTACTTAAGACGGACTATATAGTTTTAAGGAAGTACCTAAAAATAAAGTCAGTCCAATATAATGTAAAGGAGCTCACCACAAATCTTTATGACACTTGCTTTGAGGGAAAAAGACGGAGACCGAAGTCCGTAACCTAGATACAGGGTGAAGTTACATTAGATTTTGTGAGATTCAGAACCAAGGCGTAGATTTATGTACCCATATTAAGGTAAAGTGAGAGAGGGATAAAGGAGAAATAAAGGAATGGTTCAACTGTATATGTAGTAAAACAAGGAAAGATAGAGACACTCGGAAGACATATGGCAACACGGGAGTCAACTGCATTTAACGTAAAAAGAAAACAAGAGATGACTGCATTAGAACAGGAAAGGAGGAATACTTGAGGTATGCAGGAAACATAATCGATAAGCCGAAAGAGTACTCAAAACTATTTCACAAATCCTCAAGACGCAAAATGATAGTTGATAACCAAATAATCATGTTAAAGGACTTAGAAGCGAATGTAGCTGATACAGAGAGGAAATGTGAGAAGGTGAATATGAAGTTTCTGAATGTGTTCACACTGGAATACCTGGAGGTGCCTTCATTACCAGCCGGGGAAGGAGACGATACCTGCACGGTTATTTCTATCAACGTTGATCCAGAGGAAGTGGTGATCCTCATGAAAGAGCTAGACCCGTATGAATCCCATGATCAAGATGGCGTCACCATTTGTACACAAGAGCACAAAGGGATCATTGCCAACCCAGTGGTGTTATCTAAACTCTTTCTCAATGAAGGAAATGTTGCAGCAGAAAGGAAGAATGCCCGCGTTGTGCCAATACTCAAAAAAGGTGACATTGAAGAAACCCTAATTATTGACGCGCATAACCTGCAAGACGATAGAAAAGATAATCAGGAGGAAGTAAGGAGTATTTGTCTGTCATAAACGACCTAAGCGAAAGACAATATGAACTCATAAGGAAAAAAAGGTCTTTCCATGACAAATCTACTGGCTTTTTACGAGCAAGTAAGCAAGGACCTTTGAACAAAGAAATAGATGAGTAGCTAGTACACTCCCGGACCGGAGACCTCTCACACTCTACCCCACAGAAGACTCATGACGGAGCCAAGTATCCAAACTATAGACAGAGGAGAACTAGACGAGTGTATCAACAGCTACCAAACTGGAAGGCTACAGAAAACACACGTCAAGGAGGCCTTCCCCAGCCGGGCAAGGGTGACAAGTAGTCCCCAAGGCCTCAGTATTGGGGCCATTACTTTTCATGATGTGATCAAATCACTTGCCTAACGAGGTGTACGAGTTTACCAATGAAGTTTGAATTGTAGAAAGAAGTGTGAAGGAACAAGGACTACAAAGTGCCGCAAAGGGAACTAAACAAGGTTCGACAGAGGTCAGAGTGTTGGCGTTTGAAATACAGTTCTGGAAATATAATACAATGAAGATGGAAAAGGGTTCAGACAGATCAGACTGTCAAGGACAGTAAATTACATTGATCTGACATTTTGCCGAACTTGTATCCATGGTAGCATAACAAAAAGGATTGTGTGTGAAGGAAAATATATGAAAATATATCAATATTACCTTAGTTTCATCAACTGTGATATGCTTAGAACGACATAACCGATGTATTTCTGTCCTACGCTAGAAACAGTTGCAACAGTCTGGTGTTTTTACCTGAAGAATCATTTAGAGCCAAAGGAATAAAACAAAATCAATACCACAACTGATGGGAATCAATTATGAAGGGAAGAGGGGAGTCCTCAACTTACCCACATAAGAGGAAAGAAGAATTGAGCGAGATATGATAAAGACATGCATATTCTAAGGGGCCATGACGATGTTTGCACATAAGAGTTCTTCCTTACCAGAGGAGAGTCCAGGACAATAGAGCATAATTGGAACCGGCAAGAGAACTGTACGGTTGGACCTGGGGAAGCATTTCCTCAGTAATAGAACTGCAGACTGGAACAAACTCAGTGAAGAGCAAGTAAGTGCGATTACCAAAGAAAATTTCAGGGAAATATGTATATATATATTGATATAATAATGATAGGAGTTGGGGCCCAATACATGCGTACCTATACATAAGCACACATACAACATTAGAAATTTTCACCAACAATAGATTATTATGGCAATTAAGATAAGAGCTGTTTGTAACATCTGTTTGTAACTACATCAGAATTGAACATTAAATTCTATCATTTATTCCTTTACTATACAGCAACTTAGCTTCCGAGTGTTGCTACAAAGGAAACACACATACAGGATCCATACTGTAATGGATAAGTAGGGTTCAGAAGATTACTAAGTTAATGACTGGAGTGTAAGACAACCTAAGACAAACACACACACACAAAAAAAAAGACTTGATTCGAAAGTAGGCTAAAAGAACAACTACGTAGATATGCACAGAATGGTCGAAATACTGCCCACTAGATATATAGGATAAATACACAATTAAGTAAATGTAACCGACATGGGAGGAAAGAAGGTAGTTATACAAATGTATAACTCAACCAGGATGTTAAAGAGACACAATACAGCCAGACAGGTACAGAGGATACAGAACAGTACCAGCCTGATGCAGAGAGGTCGAAACAGGAAGAGATGAAAGCTGTACAGATCGCTATAAGGTACACAGAAATCTGAACACAACCAAGTACGCACGACGAGACATCAGTAAGGCGGTACTCACGGTATCTTCAGCGGCAGGAACCCTCGCGGAGCCCCACCACCAGGTGAGGACGGCAGGAGGACGGGATCCCCGAGAGGAGCACAGCACTTCGTAGGTGCGACCAGCGGAGAGCGGCTCCCGAGGGTGGTGTATGGCCACGTCCAATGGCCGTACTGTGTGCACGAGCCAGGGAGATGCAGAGTTAGTGAGAACATGGCCGGGTGAAGCAAGGTTAATGAGGACTTGGCCATGTGAAGAAGAGTTAATGAGGACATGGCCAAGTGAAACAGAGCTAGTGAGGACATGGCCAGGTGAAACATAGTAGGGACATGGCATGGTTAATGAGAATTTGTGAGGAAAATTTCTTGTGATACAAAGTTACTATGTAAACGTCCAGACTTAGAAATAAATTAGATGAACGAAAATCTGTGTAGTTGTCTCTACTTAAACTAAATTCATTCCTGATCTGGTCTTACGAGGCATTTCGTGTGTGGATCTAACAAAACAGTGTTGACATACTTAGGGAAAAGCGAAGTGGAAGTCGTAATGGACAAGTGAGGTTTGGCAGAGAACGTATGAAGGAAGTACAGTGATGGGAAATGAATATGATACGAAGAATACAATATGCAAAGTACTTTGAAAATATCTGTTGAATGTTTTCCATTCTGCTAAACATAAGCACTGGAGAGATTATATTCATGTCACGGTGCCTGCAGCTGGGTATCACAGTTTATTGTCAGGAACATAATAGTGATGCATCCGGGAGCAAGAGTGTTACTAATACAGCAACAGATACTGTAACAGTTCCTACCTAAGGCAAGCGTCGTTCATCTACCCTGAGGCTCAAGCAATGGAGTTACTAACATTTGATTTTCTGGTATATAAGAGGAATTTCTTTTCCTCTCGGTACTGGAGGTCTGGAAATTACGCAGCACTATAGCGATGCTGCTACAGGTGGAGGTAAAGATAATTTCAGTGTGAAATAACCTGCACGGTCAGGCCACACGACAGATCATAGCCATAATTATCATCTTTGATAAAGTAAAAAAGTTTGAGTCCTTACGATTATCCGTAACAACAGCCGTCAAATAAAGCATTTGATTGGTTCGTGTTTGGAAACGTTCCACATATTGTCATTTTATCCAGTTGACTTCACCACATGAGTTACTAACAATTTCATTAGTCAGTCAAAAATTCCACTCGAGCAGGTACACCTGTGGACGTCCAAGGGAGATGATACCTCGCCAAACTTACAATCTGTCTAATCAACACGATCATTTCTCCCATTACCATCAGATTCTTCCACGGAACTAAACGCAGTAGAAGATCTTGTTGTCACAGCATTCACAGAGGACAAATGAACCTGTCTTTTTGTCTGGTGAGCGAATGGTACAGACTCAAAACATATGAATACAACAGTGACACTAACGTCTACATACATCACCGAAATAGCTTGTAAACGTAACTATTACACTATCTTGAGAATGCATGACTCGAAAAATCACACTGAGAGTGAAAACAACTAAAACCGGCAAACCATAGTTGATGACAGGCCATTTGAGGCGCATGACAAGGAAATTGTGATGTTACACTCTTCAAGTGTTGCCCAATCCTCATTTTCATTTGTGTTTTTAGTCACGTCTTCGAACCATCATTAACTGAGCAAAATATATCACAAGGTTTTATGAAGCGGAACAAAACTTATCACGTCGCTCGAACTTACAGTTCATGTCTATCGTCGCCGTGGCAGCTATCGCCGGCGACACTTGATTATTGGAAGCGCGACAGGTCACCTGAGCACGGAGGAGCGACCTCGTGACCCCTCGGATCGTCAGCTCATTCCGGGTTACGTCATCCTCCCGGCTCTCCGTAATGTCATCGACCACCTGGTCGTCCAGTAGCCATACGACAGACGGTGCCGGCCGACCTGCGGGAAGACACAGAGAACAGTTCACGTTACGGTATGATGACCGATCAGGAATTGTCACTAGACCTGGAAAGTTTACCAACAGAAGGGAGACAGCATTAGCAGACAATAAAATATTACCAAAGAGATTAAGTATGAATAACAGGCTCAACTTAAAAGGAAAAGAATTACACAGCTGTTATAATTTGTTATGAATAACGGAGCAGGTATCACTTATATGTAAAGTTATCAAATGATAGAGTTCTGAGCAAGGCAGTTACCAGTAACTATGCTTTTTGTCACGATAATGAGGTGACTGATATAACGTGCTTTGTGTTACTAAGGTGGGAGCTTTATTAGTAAAGTGACAAATTCATCTGAAAAGTCGTAAAGTTATTAAATTCTTTTTTCATACTTTTTCGCCCTTTTCCTCGTAGCTCTAGGTTCAGGCGAAAAACGGCTCTATTTGCTTACATCTATTCTATGGATGTCACGTACAATGCACGATAATCAGAGTCCCCATGCAAAGTCAAGTCCTACAAACCTTGCCGTGGGATCTCCTGACCCACTTCATATACCCAGGTTCAGCCCACTGACAGCAGTCGACCCCTGTACATCACATCTCTATGGTTCGCTTTATCTAATGCACGCTTCTCACGCTCCAACATGATCAGAACCCGAACATAGTAAATCCATCCCTCCATATTGTTCCCAGTATGAGTAAGGAACTCATTTCATCGACCAGCTCCTTAAGGATAGATGAAGTGCTGGGTTGACTGTGGACAGACTGCAGTACCAGGGTTCGAACCTCTGCACTCGACCATTGGCGGCCCGTGAATACTTCACTGTCAGGAACGCTAACAGCTACACCATGGAAGTACATATTCTTCTGAATAAAGCCAGTATATTATAAAGACACTTAGGTCAAATTACGAATTGCTGAGTATTTACTTGTCAAAGAAGTTAAGCATAGAACCCGACCTCTGAATTACCATTAAAAGGACCATAAGAAGCATCATCAAATCTCATTAACATTACTAAATAGATTTACAAAATCAAGCTTCCATTTCACGAATAAGGGTGTCGTATAAGGATGGGGTACTAGCGGCAAACTAATACTATCAAAATAAAGACCATAGCATATAAGATAACCAATAAAACCAAGGCACAAAATATCAAGAAAAATAGAGAAACTACAGCTTCAAGGATGTAGTTAGCACAGGACTCAGGGGTCCATGATGCACGCCGATAGTTCGTTCTATCGTGAGAGAGTCAAGTGTTCCTGAGATAGCATCAGAACGGACACTTGACCACATATTGTTGTCATACTTATTGTTCTTACAATTTCAGCCGCGGTAAAAAGTTTGCAAGAACAGCCTCTTGTTAGTTACGAAGTTTGTCTAACGGTGGGAAAAATATTAGAAAATGGAGATGTTAGACCATCAAGTGGGTGTTGGATAAGCTCGTTTATTTCCTTGACAGTGACAGTACTGATGATAGTGGGAAGGTACGGGACTGCTAAACCTGCGAGGTAACGGGCGGTCAGGTTCTTACTCTACCTTCGAGTTAATGGAGAGTCAGGTTCTTGAAATACTTCTGAGGTAATGGGGAGGAAGATTACTGCTCTGCCTCCTGGGTAATGGGGAGGATGATTACTGCTTTACCTCCAGGATAAGTGTGTGGCAGATTATTGCTCTACCTCCGGGGTAATGATGAGGCAGATTACTGCTCTACCTCAGGAGTAATGGCGAGTCAATAACTGTTCTACCTCCTGGTTAACAGGGAGCCAGAATATTTTTCTATCTTCGTGGAAATGGGGATGCAGATTACTGCTTTACCTCCTGAGTAATGGGAAACAGATTATTGCTCTACGTATAGAGAGATGATTAGCCAGGTCATGTCATTCCTCATGATGGTTGGCCACGTTACTGCAGTACCTCAGGGATGACTGCTGGTCCAGTTACCTTCTGTACCTCGTGCGGAAGTTTTCGAGTTTATTGCTAAACACCTTGTATATATCAAAGCCAATCGTCCTCATGATGTCTCTTACAACAAGTAGTCAGCGGAGGCCTGACTGATCACCTTCCTTCTTCCACACATGCTTAGCCCTTCCGGCAAAAATTCCTCAATGTACTTTGTAACTTATCATTCATTCGGCATATCCATAGTGCCTTCCGAAAAGCATTTCTATAAACCCTACGTTCTTTCCAGATCCACAGATTCCATATATGTTTCTTTCCAAGTATTTTTCACGTTTTTTCTACTACAACTTTAGATTCGGAGCCTCAGCATGAACGAGGGTGAAAGGCGTGCACGGGAAAGTGAATTGGAGCGATGTATCATACAGGGGGCGACGTATTGTCAGCGAACTGATCCAAGGCACAGGGAAGCAGCTGGGGGAACCTTGGAAAGGTTTGTGAGGTCTGGTTGTAGAAAGGTGCATGTGTTTTCAGTGCATTGCACGTGACAGAGAATGAACGTGGGCGAATGAGGTGTTCTTCGTATGCTCTTTCCTCGCTAGCGCGGGAAACGGTAAACAAGTATGAAAGAAAAAAAATTCTTCGAGGAAAAACACCTGGTCCAAACACCCTCAGGCTCTCCTGAAATAACAAGATCCTCTCCAATCAACTGCTTTATGTTGGCATCACATTCGTAATCATCACTTTCCCATAAACCTTGCCAGATATACTCAACATAAATATTTTGTATCTCTATAATAATTCGAACATCAATTCTGGTCCTCCTTGCCTTTGTACAAAGTAAACCAATAGTAACTCCGCAAGACCTCAGGCATTTCACCTTAAGCAATATATACTTCGAGCAGCTTAACTAACTTGAAAGATCAACAATACCGTCATTTCCCTTCCTGACAAACTGTCATCCACTCCTGAAACTTTCTCACATTTCATCTTGCAGTCACATCTTTCTGTCCCATCACTTTCCCATCTGCTTCCTTCACGGTCGTTGTAATGTTCAGTTGTTCTACTTAGACTGTTAACTTCCTTATAAATGGTTTTCTTACACTTTTAGAGGGTCATCATTATTCCCTCCACACATCTCCCATTTTTCCTTTATTTTACCTTCTGTGCCTTTCGTTTGACCTCATGCTACGTGTTCCTCAATTAATCCCAATCATTCTCACTTCTTCCTTATAGTTACTGCTCAAAGACCTCCTTTTTCTCTGTTCCTGTGTGATTAACTTTCTCATTTCAACACTGACTTGCTTTTCTCACTTATCCACATCCCAACTTTCGATTTCCGTTCACGTTACCTGGATGAATGGAATAAGCTAAAGAAGGAAAAAATATAGAAGTTGTATGATGGTCAAGATGCTTCAAGACTTCCTACCCGTACGGTAATAATAGGTAATGACACACACTTACCGCCATGCGCTTCACATGAGAGATGAAGGTCGTCGCCCTCGTTGATGGGACCGACGTAGCTACGGACCTCTGAGCCGCTGTCCTCCACCAGCAGTAGCCGCCGAGGAGGGACTGCAGGGGGGAGAGGCTGAGGTTAGTGGTGAAGGCTGGGCGCAGATCATGGTGATGGAAGGACCGCGTGGGTCCTACAAGCTAGGGTTGGAGGTGAAGGATGACAGCAGCTGAGGCGAGCCACGTGAGCTTGGGCTGACGGTTAGGGAAGCACCGTGAACCAGTTAGTTAGATCTTTACTGACAAAATCTTGGAAACTTAACAAGATTGCATTTTTTTTTCAGATTAGAAAATACATGTATTACAGTGATAAGTATTCAAGCATAATATACTTAAAGAAAATGCGAGGAAAGTTCATAAAGATTATTAAAAAAATTCCATTGTGAAAATATCCTCATTGAAAATATATAAATAGTGATTTACAGAATACTCATTTGGGAGAAATGCAACGGGTCATATGGGGTGAGAACTGGCGAGGAGGGACGTGTGACCCACAGAAGCCAGGGTGAGTGGTGGAGGGACAGCTGAGCTGGCGATACTAGTGAGGCTAGACGAATGCTTAGGTTAATGGCGAGAAGAACGCTATAAGCGCTGTCAACCACGGAAGCTAAGATTTACAGTGAGGAGAGCACGGCAGACCATAAAGTCTTGAAACACTGTTGAATGTAACATTGAGTTACAGAGTCCAGAACTCGTGACGAGGGAGCAAACAGGCTAGAGTATGGTATGAAGAGGCAGCCAAGGTGGGTTTAATGGTGGAGGGGCGGTAATTCAGTGGGAACTGCGCTAGAGGGAGAGATAATTTGAGGTAAGTGGTGAAGGGACGAATACATTAGATTTTGTGGTTAAAAGGATAGGCTGTTGTTAGTGGTGAAAGAGCAGATTGGATTACATGGCAAAAGAACAGAGAATGTCGCAGTAGCTGCGATTGATGAAGAAGTGACCGAGCCTTGGAGCAGTTTTGAAGGAGCAAGGAGGCTCGGATCTGGGATGAAACGAGGGAGATACAGGAGTTCGTGTTGACAGAGACACTCGGAATAAGTAGTGCTCGAGGTTATGCACAACAGAAAAAGGTAAGGTGTAGAGTTGTTCACTGTCACTCTGTACAAGAATTTGTAACAACAGATATCCAGGCAGAGATACTTCCCTAAAAGTTTCATACATCTGTTCCGTGATTCTGGGATGTAACCATTTCAATTAGACTAAAAGATAAAAGGGGACAGACAAAACAAAATTAAAGAAAATATGAGTGAAATCTAGTCTGCCCACTGAATATACTGGTGCATGTTTCATTCCAGTGTATATATATATATAAGGAAACACAAAAATGTCATCCAAAATCACCCCTCCCCTTCATCTTATTTTGAAAAATATTCTGTTTTGAGACTACTTTCTCAAAAATTCCTTACTTTATGCATATCTTTATGTAATATTTTATTTGAATCCAGAGAACAGTAAGAAAATCTGGTGCATAATTATTCTTTTATTACCATCGTTGTGCCTATGATAAGCGAAGCGTCTAACAAGGGAAAAGGTCAATTACAACTTCCATTACTTTTCCCGAAGTTATAATTGGACTATCAGGGACGGTCCGCGGCAGACATGGCATACAACATTCCAAGGAACTCCTAATGACTTTATCACACCAAACTGATCGTATTCTTAAACTTCCTGCATGTTTCTCGTAGTGACTTCTGATGACAAATATGCGCTGTGTGTGAACGCGCACGCATACAAATATGTACACAGGCGTTCACACGGACCTTTTTAGAATCAAGAAACGAACACAATCAGTGCAAACTACACTTGGGAATATGTTCATCGCTGCGTACGGAACACGTACATGGGTTCGAATCATGACGTCGGCCGTCACTCAAGCCAGGTGTCTATCCTTCCCTCGGGCTAGTCGATAAATGGGTACCTTGCTCAGACTGGGATATGTGTGTGTGCGTTTGTTTGTTAATGAAAAACACAAAGGCACACATATACAAGGTTAAAAGGCGGGGCAACACGAGTGTAAAACTTTCTTCTCGTAACACACACACACAAGTTTCTCCTTTTCATCGATACTACAGTTGATTTGAGTTTTTTTTTTTCTCAGCAGCTTTGAATATGTCAGCTGTTTTCAACATTTATTAGTAAAGACTGATCCCTCACACCTCTCTGACTAGAGCTCTCCAAATAGCGGCCCGTGGGCTGTATGTGGCCCATGGACGAGGCTCTGTATTATGAAAAATTAGTGATAATTACAATGATTTTTTTTTGTACCATTTTATTTTGCGGTAAAAGTTTTGGTACTTGAATGTACTGACGGACATTGATTTACGTTGTTGTTAGTCATTTACTTTTCACTGCTGTCCAGTGCAAGTTACCTAAACTTGGACAACCCTGTCTCAGGAAAGGCCATCTTGTCTCACTAGTCTTCACGTAAAGTGAGGATGTCACGTGAGCCATTATTGAGGAAGATGAGAAGGACAGCCAATGAAGCAAGTATACAAATGTGACGGTGTCTGAGTGAGCTATTCATGATGTACCACTGCGATAAAAGGATTTTTATTGAACCCCTGGGTGTGAAATGTGAATGTGGCCCAGACGAGGCTAATCCTAGCGTATAACCCTATATTTTTCTGAACCTTTTGGAGGATTGTTCACCATACTGCTCTTAGTAGGACAATATATAACAACAGGGAGAACCTGTCAGTGACAACACATTACACGATATCCTTCAGCCTGATCAGAAAGAAATCTTGCTGGCACGCAAATCATTGCTAATATTTTCCTACGATTACATATATATATATATATATATATATATATATATATATTTGCCTCGTGTCTACTAGTAATCGCACTTAAGTAGGGGTTCAGCTAATCTAATATACTGAAACTTTACAGTACACCATATGTTTCACGGAAAAGTTCCTCCTTATCAGGTGTAAACAATTTATAGTTTCATCTCCAAACAAAAGCTCACAGGTCAGTATAACCTCATGCCACCATGACAGGGCAGAAACTATTCTATATCCATGGTCGACCGTTAAAGGGAAAATCGTGGATGCCTCGTGGTTAAGGGAGGATTATGCGGAGGTGGTTGATCTGTGTAGTGAGATGCGTCTTCAACTATTTTCCTTACACCATCCTGTCTTGATCGTTCTTTCCTGATTTGTTTGATAATAGGATATGCTTTAAAGTTACCTGTGGATTGATTAAAGTTATCAGTATAAGCAATTAAGACAGATTCAATGACATTACGGGTAGCATAATCTGATAAGAGGTGCAACGTGACCGGATTGTTAAGGTCTACAGGGTGATCATTTTCCTGGCAATGCTTAGCGATAGCATTACTGTGGTCGTCTTTGCATACTGAATGACTATGCCAATAGCTTCTCTTGGTTTCTATTATACCTGTCTGGCCAATGTATACATATTTACATGCCTTATATTTAACGCCGTAAACTTTCCCAATTTTGTGATAATTTGGCCGACTTTTAGTTACGTTTTACTGATAGTGCTGATATATTGGAAGGCAACATTAAACGCTAAGGTTTTTAGCAACTATCTTACATTAGCTAAGTTAGGAGAATTAGGCATCATTAAACATTTAGATCTAACATTCTTTTCCACATTGTTGTTGCTAGATGTATAGAATGTCTTCCTGGCTATCCGATGAGCCTTATTTATAAACCACTTGGAATAACATGAATATCTAAAAGTACATCATGTATGATTACATCCATCTTTTAGCGTTGTGAGATCACATGCCCTCAATGCTCTGAAAAACATAGACATAACTGCAGACATTTTTACAGAAGAATCATTTGCTAAAACAAACAACAAAAAAATGAATATAGCTTTCAGTGTTGGTAGGTTTCCTGTAGACCCTGAAGGAGAAATGATCAGACTCCCTAGTTATCAACACATCAAGGAACATTTTTTTTTTTTTTTTATATTGAAGGCTCCAGTCACGGACAAAAGTCCACATAAAGGCCGGGCCCTAACTGAAATACAGAGCGAATTAAGAAAGGGGGAAAAACAGAGGGGAAAGTATTTACAAATTTTTGAGAAAGTGAAAAACGTCTCTTGAAATGAGCCAGGTCATAGTTATTGGGAAAGAC
>JAYMFT010096333.1:0-13887 GCA_038088735.1 Panulirus argus | reverse complement strand
GAGAGAGAGAGAGAGAGAGAGAGAGAGAGAGAGAGAGAATCATTCCCTACTCTCCCAGCCAAAAGAGAGATTTCTCGCTCTCAAGGGGAAAGTTAAATGCTCCATCTCTCAGCCAATGGGGAGAGTTACTCCACGCTCTCCCTGCCGAGTGAGAGGGTTACTCCGTGCTACTCCCTGGGTTGTGGGTTACTCCCCGCTCTCCCAGCCGAAGAGAGAGAATTGTTCCCTCTTCCTCCAGCCGAGAGAGAGTTGTTCTCTGTTCTCCCAACCGAGAGAGAGTTGTTCCCTGCTCTCCCAGCCGAGAGAGAGAGTTGTTTCCTGCTCTCCCAGCCGAGAGAGTTGCTTCCTGCTCTCCCAGCCAGAAAGTGCTAATCCCTCCTCTCGTAGCCAAGTGAGAGCTGCTTCTCTCTCCCAGCCAGCGAGAGAGGGAGAGAGAGAGAGAGAGAGAGAGAGAGAGAGAGAGAGAGAGAGAGAGAGAGAGGAGAGAGAGTTGTCTCCTGCTCTCCCAGCTACAGCTACACCTGCTCTCTCCACCAGAGACGACCTGTGCCCTGCCCTCCCATCCTGGGAGAGCTGTTCCCTGCTCTCACAGTCAAAGAGTGCCAAACCCTCCTCTCCCAGCCAGGGCAGAGCTGCTTCCCTCTCCCAGCCAGGGAGAAGGGAAAAATTCCCGGTTCTCCCAGCCAGAGAGAGATGTTCCCTCCTCTCTCCCCAGCCACAGAGGAATAAACACTCCTCCCTCTCCCCTTTCCAGAAAGGTAATATTTTCCCGTTCTCTCAGCCACCGTTGTACGTTTTCCTTGACAGAGACCAACATTCCAAGGGCAAAACATGCCCCAGTTACGGCCATCCAGGGTGAAGGAGGAAAAAATAAAAAAGTGAGAGGGAAAGAGAGAGTACAATTTAATCATGGCGCCCCCCCCCCCCCGCATGCGTCTGCAGACCTGACTCTTACAGGAAGAGAGGTTATAAGAAGACTGGAAAGACAGAAGAAGAAGAAGAAGGAGAGAAAAAAGAGGAGGAAGAAAAAGAAGAAGAAGAAGAAGCAGGAGGAGGAGGAGGAGGAGAATTCTACACCAACGTTGTTCAAGGAGAGGAGGAAGAGGTGTCATAACGGCTAATCCTCGAGAGGTCGGCCTCCACACACACACACAACAAAAAAAAAACGTTGGGAAGCAGCTGCCAAACGCGTGCCAAGGGGTCTCCTGGCCACAGTCATTCCCCCCTTATCCCTCCGGCCCCCAAGAGAGAGGGGCAGGCATTCCCCGCCCTGCAGGCCAGAAAGCGTTATTTGTCCCTTCCACTTCCAGCCAAAGAGAAGAATTTCCTCTGCGCCTTTCCAGCCAGAGGCATTTCATTCAGCCGACAGGAGTTTATTCTTTCGCCCCCGCCTTCCAGAACATCTCATTCGTAACGCCCGCTCTCCAACAGGCTGCTGCCCTGTTTATTCTCCCCAGTCCTTCCGCGGGAGGGGAACAAATCCTCCGCTCTGCCCTCCAGGCGAAGACGATTCATTCCCCCGCCCTCCACCGTGAATACACCCCGGTTTATTCCCTGCGAATCCAGCTCAAGCGAACGGATCCTCTACTCTTCCGCGAAGACAAGTCAATTTATTTCCCGCCTTCTTGCTCAAACAAATAAATCCTCTTACGTCCACCCGAAGCTGCCGAACCAATTTATTCACTTCAAATGAGACGCTAAAATAGACCAGATTTATTCCTTTCCTTCCCGTTCCGCTCGAGAGCCTCTTCTTCGTTAAAACAAATAATTCTTCGCTGCTCCAATAATAATAATATTCATCCCTTTCTTTAATACTAATTCTCTCTCTCTCTCTCTCTCTCTCTATCTTTCTATTAATCTTTCTATATCTATCTATCTATCTATCTATATATATATATATATATATATATATTCCCTACTTTCCCTCTGAAATAACTGTTTCTTCTCCATCCGCTAAAACAAATCTATTCGCTGTTTTTTCACGCAATTAAGAAACAAGATATAACAAAATCTGCAAGCGTGTCATCGAAGCAAAGAATATTATTTCAAGTCTTTCAAGAATAAAAGAACTGAAAGAAAAGAAGGAAAATGCCCGAGCCAAATCGTACTAACATTAATCCCACGCCAGAAACATTGCAATTTATTCCCATGCTCTCTCTCTCTCTCTCTCTCTCTCTCTCTCTCTCTCTCTCTCTCTCTCTCTCAAGTATAAAAACCGTTAACACCAACTCCTTCGGCAATATTTAACTGTGGCGAATTGTCATTTCAAGTCCAATTCATTCTCTACTGTCAAATAACAAGTTCGGAGAGAGAAAATGGCATCTAGGAGCAGCGTTGAGGTCATACGAAGTAAAACTGAACAGAAAATGTAAAGTAAGACGAATGGTGTTGACGAATGACGTAAGTCGTGTCACAGAAAACGATACAGCGAAGCTGCTCTCTCCGAGGGACCCTCAGGATGCGACAGAATACACTGTCTTTACAAAACACCGAAGTCTACCCTGCAAAATTCTCCAGAAGACTCCCGACTAAAGTAAGTTACGTCTCCGAGTCCAATGATCTCCGTGAAAGACAGGACTCAAAATCATACAGCCGCCACACCTAAAAAAAACTTCATAAAGACATAATTATATACATGACTTTTCCTTATCTCTGTCCCAGTCATTACGGAAAATCACGCCGGAGGCGACACGCGGCGCGCGTACGCACCCCAGGATGCCAAATCCTCAATCCCGAGATCGAGCAGACTGCAATCCAGCTCAAGTTCTCATCCGGGAGTCTCCTCGAGTTCTCCTCTCGCCCCGTTGCCCATGGCAAAACAATCGAGTGTGGGACCTGTAGTTTTTTTTCCCTTTCTTTTTTGATCCGTACTCGCCAATGCCCGCGATGGCGAAGTAGCGCCAAGAACAGATGACGGAGTCTTAGAGGGGGGGAGGGGGGTAAAATAAATTCTCACTCGGCCCCCCTTCTCCGTTCCTTCTTTTGGAAAAGTAATACAAGAGGGGAGGATTTCCAGCCTCCTCCTCTCCCCCCGCCCCGCCTAATGCGAGACCGTAATATGTGTGACACCGGGGGAGACAACATGCCTGACCCTGAAGTAAGAGTAGGTGCAACACAGGGCAAGACATGCCTGACCCAAAGTGAAACAGGGAAAGCCTTGCTCGATCCCAATTATAAGTGTAACACACGCCTGACCTTAGTGTAAGTGTCGCGCCTCAACTCACTATTGTACTTCAAGGGCACGACATGCATCTTCCCCCCCCCCCCCTACCACCGCCAGGGGCACCAATGTGAGGCCTCCCGTCTCTCCTGGATACACACAAACACACACACACACACTGACCTAAATTTGGAACGGGGAAAAGACACGTTCAGGGCGATACCCCTTCGGGGCATAACTTCCCCAACGCACCGAGAACCCCAAAACTTCTTCGGACGTAAGAGTTAACAGAAGAAATCCGCTTAATAAGGAGTTTCACTCAACTTCCTTCGGCACACTCATTTTTTCTTTTTTTTGAGGGGGGGGTGTCCAAATTTTTATAATCCGTTCCTGTGAGATTTGAGTCCTCCCACGGGAGTCTGTGAGTCTGGTTTTAAGTTCAATCCCTCTAAATTTTTTTTTCCTTGTTTTTTTTTTCTTTTTCCCCGGATAATCTCGTTAGCTCCTCAACTTTGTCTCAACTTTGGACAAACTTGTTCAGAGTATGAGGGAAGATGCTCAATAATCCACTCCGGACGGCGGATCAGACATGTTACGTGAATTCTTGTTTTCGTTAATTTCCTGTTACGATTGACGACGGTCACTCGTTAATTAGGAACCATTACTCGTTAATTACGAACCATTATTCGTTAACTGCGAACCATTACTCGTTGCCGATGAACCGCAAAACCATTACTCGTTGACGAGGAGCCATAACTCGTTAACTAGGAACCATAACTCGTTAACTAGAAGCAATATCTCGTTAACTAGGAATACCTAATGAACTAGGAACCACAACTCATCAACTGGGAACCACATATCGCTAACAAAGCACCAAAACTCATTAATTTCCTTATCAGCTACTACCACTAGAAGTCGCAAAATCTGTGGTACATGAGTAAGGGTCTGCCAAGGGAGGCTAGGAACAACCTGACGAGCTGCCACCAGCTCCTGTTAACTCTGTATCGAACACTGGCATCGGGAGGCGGTCCAATTACACCCAGCAGCCCTCTCGTGTCGCCTTAGGAAAGGGATGTCCCACACACACACACACACACTTACTGCCTTCCCCACAAGCAACGTGCACTCCCGACACATCCCCTCCTCCTCTTCTGATCCTGCCAAACGTCTATTCCCTCATCGCCTGTTCTACTAACCAGTCGGTTCTCCCTCCCACACCCCGAGCGTCTCCATCGCCACAGCCAACACCACAGCCTACACCAGTGCCACTACCACCACCATCACCACCACCCACCACCACCACAATCGACACCACAGCCTCCTCCAGCACCATGCCCCAACACAACCAACACGACAGTCTCCTCCAGCACCCACTCCACAACCACAACCAACCCCACATCCTCCTCCAGCGCCACCAGCACCGAGGGGCCCAGCACCACCCCCAACGCAGCCTCCAGGTGGGGGCCAAATGAACGCCCACGCGGACAGATAAGAAGGATCGCGCGAGAGAGCCTCCTTTTGTCCACAGGAGCAACGTCGCAGATGGAGATGCAAAGGTGTCGTTAATTACCAGACAATATCACTCGCCCCTGTTACCCTGGCAACCCACCTCTGACGGAGGCGGTTCAGAGGGAGGAGGAGGAGGAGGAGGAGGAAGAGAAGGTGGAGGTGGAGGAGGAGGAAACAGGAATGGAAAGCGAAGCAGAAGGTGAATGGGTGGATAAATAATAGGAGGGTGGACGAACAGCTGGGGGAAGGGAGAACTGGAAAAGCAGAAAGGTGGATGGAGCAAGAAGAAAAAGAAGAAGAAGAAGAAGAGGAAGGAGAGGAGGAAGAAGAGGAGGAATAAATGACGAAGGAACGACAAAATAAATATCAAAACTGAACTAATCAAGGGAAAACGACAGATAGGAAAAAAAAAATAACATGAAAGAAAACGTGTGATCACAGGGGGGACTTCTT
Organism: Panulirus argus; assembly: GCA_038088735.1. Classification (NCBI taxonomy): domain Eukaryota; kingdom Metazoa; phylum Arthropoda; class Malacostraca; order Decapoda; family Palinuridae; genus Panulirus; species Panulirus argus. The sequence continues at coordinate 8,765 of JAYMFT010096333.1, read as the reverse complement.
CAGAAACCTTGAAGAAATATCAAAATTCACTTTATAAAAACCAATACGAAGTCAGTGAAAACTCAGCCGGAGGTCAAATGATCAGAAACCGTGTTCTTTAAAACGCTCGCCCCCGGTGTATTGGTTTCCTGACCCCTAGTATGAAATGCCACCTCGTGACCTTGCCCTCTGTGATTCCCCTCACGGACCTTCACAACTTCAAACACGTGCAGAACCATCCTTGTAGCGTCTTTGGCACAAGTCTGGTCCACCTGTGCATCCACTTAGTCCTCAAGGTACACGAGCATTTAAGTAGCAATCTAGTTCGCGAGTCCTTTTGTGGGTATTGACGTCCTCTGACTCCTTCCCTCCCCAAAACACTTGAGATGTAGGACCTCTGTTGCGGTATCTCGTCGTCTACGAGTGTTGGTTCACATCCAGTAATCTAGTCACGAGATGCCGTGTGCACGAGATCGGGCCACACACCTACGGGCAGAGGGGCACACCTAGACGCTCCTATGTCATGCAGCAGGGAGGGTGGGAGGGAGATGGACGCGTCGAACCCACCTTCCTCCCTTCCATTCTCGAACTACAACCTGACGCCTCTCTTCAACAGACTAACGAAGGTGGTGTTGTCGGACGAACCCCCCGTCGCCCCCATCTTCTTCGTGACACCCTTCGTGAACATTTCCTTCCTCGTGAGGCAAAACGACGACGACTCTGTCCGGTTGATCATCCAGCTTTCCACCCTCACCATCGAGATGATGTTACTACCCACCTCTACCTACTCACTTTCCTCGTCTCCCCGAACTCAAGATGGACTCCTCAGGGCTCCCTATTTTTCCCCTCTAAAAAGACACCGTTTGTACCAGCTCGGCTTACCGTAATCCACTTGAGACGTCCCCTCCCTCCTAACTTCCCAAGGTCGGGAGAGAGTTCGCCTCCTCCCTTATCAGTCACGCTGACAGCTTTATCCAAATCACGACAGGAGCACTCCCGTCTTCTCAACGCAACGTCTTAACTTTTCTTATAGCTTCAGTCAGAACCTCATTTCTATCAACTATGGTCCCTCATCTTAATTCGGCTCGTCTTTCTTAAAACAAACAGACTGGCCCCCTTTTCTTCTAACAAACTGTCCCCCCCCCCTTTTCTGCTAACAAACTGGGCCCCCCTTTTCTTCTAACAAGCAGGCCTCCTTTACTTCTGACAAGCTGTTCCTCCCTTTTCTTCTAACAAACTGGCCCCCCTTTTCTTCTAACAAATTGTCCCCCCCTTTTCTGCTAACAAACTGGGCCCCACTTTTCTTCTAACAAGCAGGCCGCGTTTTCTTCTAACAAGCTGTCCCCCCCTCCCTTTTCTTCTAACAAACTGGCACCCTTTTCTACCTAGCCGCCCTCCCTTTTCCGACCAAAATGGCTCCCTGTTCTTGTCGTCGGAGCAGCGGCCTCTCCTTTTCGGAAGGGCGGCTTGTCTTTCCGCCCGGCCGGGTGCCCCTTTCTCTCTCCAGATGACTCCCTCTGTATTCGCCCTTATCTCAATTTAATTAGTTTTCACCCACCATATGTTTTCCCCCTTGACAGGCTGGTTCTGACCCCGTCTCACCCCTCCCCCCACCCGCTCCCCTTCCCTCCACAGACACATACAGACACACACAGACACACACACACACACACACCTCAAGATTAAGGTGCCATATCATTATGGTTCAGCCTCCTTAATGAAACCCTGAAGCTTTCTCTTTCGTAACTCGGCCACACACACTCTCTCTCTCTCTCTCTCTCTCTCTCTCTCTCCCCTGGTTGGGTTACAAAAGGCTCCCGAAACGCATTCCCGGGGGGGTGGTTCAGGGTGAGGGAGGGAAGGGAGGGGTTTCTCATGTTACACTGGGAACAAAAATGTCGTTGCTTCAGAATCGTGATGGACTCTTTTTCTCTCTCTCTTCTCTCTCTCTCTCGTTTCCCCGTCACTGAACACAAGCTCACATTACCACGTCCACAACCACGACAAAACTCCATCAATCATCTACTTAACATAAGTGCATCGATGGGGAGGCAAAGGCGGTCAAATTCCTTCCACTGGCTTGTGTCGCATCATCAGGAACTGGAACTAGTGTTTTACAGAGTGTGGCACTGATTGGGGGGTTGGACAGTGACCACACACTTGGCGCTGTTGGGCTGGACACTGACCACACACGTGGCACTGACGGGTTGGTCAGTGACCACATCCTTGGCACTGACGGGTTGAGCAGTGACCACACACTAGGCACGGACGAGTTGAACAGTGACCGTAATGTCACTGATCGGTTGGATAGTGGCCACACTGGCACTGACGGGTTGGAGAAGTGACCACAAACTTGGCACTGTTGGGCTGGACAGTGACCACACACTACTTGGCACTGATGGGTTGAACAGTAACCAAAACGTCACTGATCGTTTGGACAGTGACCACAGTGGTACTGATGGGTCGACCAGTGGCTGCTCTGGCACTGCCGGGTCGGGCAGTGGCACCAGCTCATGATCACAACCAGGGAGATGGACTCCTGCTGAGCCTGCTTGCCCCTCACCCCTGGCATGTTTCACACGAGCGCCACACCGCCAGAGCAACCACTGCTGTACGCTGGGCTGACTTCCCCACACTCCCTCGTTTAGCCTGGGAGCCGTTTTCGCATCTCCATCGAGACGTTTCTGGCCGTCGTCTCAAAAGCCACTTACGTCCCCCCCCTTCACCCTCTACATCCCTCTGGGAACGGCTCAAACCAACACCGGTATAACCTACCCCCGTGACCCCTGGCGGCGCCCGGTGACAGCACAACTCTAAGATGTAAATTTTATGTGTAATTATTCAATACTTCGGGTGTCGTTCTGAGGCTTACCCCTGGTCCAACCAACTTACTCGCTCTCAGAGAAATAAAAGCCACACTTTCTCTATTTTGGGGCGAGCGGCAAGCGCGGGTGCATACAGTAAACTACATTTCATCTTTTACTGACAACATATGAAGGATACGAGAATCAGAAAACAGAGGAAGGACGCAAACTTATGTCGAGTCGGGGTCTGTAAACCTCGGCGGGCAATATCTCGCCAGGCAATAGAGTCTCAACGTAACTTCCTTTCTGAGGAGAAATACATAGAATCAGATGACCTTGCTCCACTTGGGAAGTTTACGCTGAAGGCGTTCTACACCACAGAGAGGACAGACGATATCTCGTTTCTGATGAGAGAGGGAAGGGAGGGAAAAAGAAATATCCCTACCCATGCAAGCAACCGCGGTGTTCCACGCTTGTCTCTCAAAGCACAAGTTAACCTTGGAAGCCTTCATAAAAAAAAACACCGGAGCGTTGCAATGATATCACAGAAGGCTCGTCTCCAACTGGAAGCGAGAACGGACACCTTGTAGTATGTGACCTTAACAAATAAATGGAAGCAAAGGCCATCGAGCTGTTTTCGCGAGTCTGTGGTTCCAAAAGCTCCTGACTTTGTGTATCTGAGATCCATACGACGAAGCCTCATCAAACCTTACCATACCTCACCCTACCGTACCTTCCTTACGCCTGCTTTGGAGGGTGTATCATAAACACCCCATACAACACGTTCATCGACCGAGTTTCCTGGAGGGTGATCAGGCCAACCTTATTTAGTGTTTAATGGCACACCTGCGAGATCCATCGGCTCGTAAGAGTCCAGGAGGACAAACGCTTCGACGAAGCCAGACCTCCTGGTAAAAGGCGGAGAGCGGCTTAACACAATACACCAGAGCTTTCACCTTCCTTGCAGTGCTAGACGGGTTGGAACCAAGAGCCTACCATCAAGAGAGATTATTATCGACAGCTGTCTGGCTGCCTCCTCCTTACCCCTCCTCACATATGTGTCTGTTATCTGAGCAAATAGAAAAAGGTATGGGAACTTGTCGAGAGACTTAAACGGGATGGCGCGCATCTGCCTTTGGTGGTCTATTCACAATTCATTTCAAAAATTTGGTCTCTGTGCGTGTGCGTGTGTGTGTGTGGAGATCAAAGGGAGAGAGAGAGAGAGAGAGAGAGAGAGAGAGAGAGAGAGAGAGAGAGAGAGAGAGAGAGAGAGAGACGCTGCACTACCCTTTTAGGTCTTCCATCCAATTGCCATACCTTTTTTCCCCTGTTTGCTCGGACAACAGATCCGCGCCTGGCAGCAATACGGCGACGAGTGACATTAAGCTACCGAAACGTCTCGACGGAGCTCTCGTAATGGAGTCAGTCTCTTCGGCAGCGAACGCCACTCGCACTCTGCGTCCGGCGGAGTTCAGTGTTACCTCAGGGTGAGAGTTAGTTAGTTTCCCCAAATCTGCTCTTCTCTCTATGAGAATAGGCCGTTAAGATAAGTAAGAGATGGTGAGAAAGGCTGGCCCCACTTGATGCCTACACCCTGATCTTTCGGTCAGTTCTGAGCAGCATAATGCATCCTCGCGTATGCACCGAGACAAGACGAAAGATCAAAATGAAGGCTTTTCGCCTACGTTGCTCGAGGGGTGACTGGCAACACCCTCACACCCAAGTCTTGAAACCTATAAAGCAAAACATTCATCTGTAAATTTACTCTTCCTCGTCCTGGACGTTCACACTCCTACGCCAGATATCTCTTCGCCAACGCGTCCTGGAGGGAGGAGTGAACGGCTGGGTTGCCTTGTGAGCCGACTGCCCCTTTCGGGATTCGAGGGACCGCGCGTGATTCATAGTCGAGCAGCGATAACCATCGCGCCAGATAGCCTTTTCAAGGACTACCAGCTCTCGTGTTATCAGTCCTTCCCATTGAACTCCTCATCTTTCTCTCTCATCCCACTCCTCCTCCTCCTCCTCCCCTTTGTCCTTCTTTTCTCCCTCCCTCCATCTAGGCTTTCTCACCCTGCTTCTCTGTCTTACTCTCCCTCCTCCCTCCCATCCTCTCGCACCTGCTGTACTCCCTGCTTTCCAAACGTTCCTCCTAGTCCTGTTTCACCTCCTCGACTCTCACTCCTTCCTCACAGAGCCTCCCCCTACCAAAGCCCTCGACCCTTAGCCTTCCCCTTCGACCCCAACTTTCCCCTCGACCCCAAGCCTTCCCCTCCCCCGCTGCCATAACCTGGGCCACTCAGCAGGGGCCGCCGGGCCAGACGCGCCCGCATACTAATGTCGCCTTCGCCCGGACGGACGGAGGGCCTCTCTGTTTATATCCCTCTATATCAAGTACTCTGTCTGCGCCCGTCACTCGCTTCACTGTCCAGCCCTGGTACCGTTCCTCGTGCTACCTTCCTGTCAACCGTCTCGCCTGTCACTCGCCTCACAGTCCAACCCTAGTACCTACTACCTTCAGCAAAAACACTCTAAATTAAATACTAGCAACACAACTACCTCTGTCGTCCCTGAGTACACTAACAAGTCTTTGACGTAATTAGTCCTTGGGCAATTTCCACTTAGGAACACACACCGTTACAGTACTTATCATCTCCCGTTCCGGGGCACGCTGGGGCCCCACCTGCCACCCACCTACCACCTATCCATGTACCACTAACCCTAAGGCATCACTGAAACACCTCTGCTATGTATATGTAGACAAAGGATTCAAAAAAATGAATGATAATACAATGCCACTTGAATACTGCAAACGTCTCTCATCGTGAGATGAGCCATCTACCGGAGCAGAGATAGCAACACCAGGCCCGTCAAGACCTCTTTCTGTTGGCTGGCGTAACAGGACACACTCACGCCATTATCCCTCAGCAGCTGCCCTGGACTTAGCACACAGACACACTAAACTTGCCCTGGGCATCGTGCTTAAAGTGCCTTCGGCCCAACGCCCGTCATCACCAGCCGCACTAACTGAAGACTGTAAAGTCCACTCACATTCTAGGTGCAGACGAGAGCCGAGTAAGAATTCTGCAAAATTACGTTCACCTCTTCCGAACCTACCGTAAATCTAGTTCTTCTCCCTTACCGCACGATTTTCAGAATCTCCCAAAGTCGAAGCGGTTTAAGATGAGAGACCAAATCACTCGGTTTAAAACTGAGGAGTAATGACTGGGTTACAAGGCGAGCGAGAAACCCTGTAACAGGTGAGGGCCACACCCTTAAACAGTCGGCACTGCACACTGATTGCCGTTAAACTACGATCGTCCGAGATTCGCCTCACGCCTCAATCAGGGACGGAGATAAGTCTCGTGTCATTACGAAGAAGAAATAAATAAGGAAGACGCTTTAAACTTTAATTATACCGAAGATATCGACACTAATCCATCCATATCCATACAAGGATTACATCAAAGGAGTAACTGGATAGAAAAAGGGGGGCCCCACTTGTATCTGGCAAGAGGTCCTGTGAGTACTTCTGTTGTGGAAAGGGCGGAAAAGCTGGCTGGGTCCCGACACACACACACTCTCTCGCACTCACACGCTACGTCTGGCTCTTACAGCACTTAACAACTTAGAGCGAACGCTTCCGCGAGTCTCGCGAGAGAGGGTTCTGTCTGAGTCGAGAGGCCGCTCTGATGTGTCAAGGTCGGCTGGCGAGGATGGCCCAAGGTGAGGAATAATCACACTGCGAGTCTCCGACTACCTAAACACCCCTGCCTCCCTAACGTACGCGGTTGTGGGCTAGCTCGTGGCTAAGTACCCCTCCACCCCACCCTCCCCTCCAGGGTTGGGGCGGGATGCAGGAGGAGGAGGAGGAGGAGGAGGAGGAGGAGGACGCTGCAAATGGCCTTCCGCGTTTCCTTGACGGAATAACAATAGCTACGGTTATGTCAGGTCTGTATACAATCCACTCCCTCTCCCGTGCGTAAAATACATACCGTGCGATTGTCAACCTTCCTCTTTAACAGCGAGAAAATTGTTTCCGAGTGCCCGTCATTAAGGAAATTGTTTTAAGAGCCCTATTGTGATGTTATCCCACCCACAAGCGAGGTTCAGATGTGGGAACTCGTCTGTCGAGTTGAAATAGCTCCAGCCCGTTCTCCTTCAACACACTCTCCACAGATACTTTAAAAACTTAAGTTCCAGGGTTCACTTAAACCCCTTTACCCATTATAGGCTTTCCCCATGACATTTTCTTTACACATAGAAGTCGAGTATGAATCAGTCGCACGTTTTCCTTACTCTCGATTGGTTCAACGAGAATGGGAAGCGAGACAAACGTATGAGAAGGCGTTTATACCTTGGGCCCGGGCGGCTCGACAGCGCCATGTGAGGACTGATGATGTCCAGGACACGGGGAGAGAGAGAGAGAGAGAGAGAGAGAGAGAGAGAGAGAGAGAGATTAACCCACCACAGCCAGGCAGACACATTAAAGTGCCACCTAGTACTGTTATGCCCGCAGCACTTAAACTGCCTGAACAGCTTTTTTTTTTTTTCTTTTGTAATACTGGCGGCACAAGTGCCTCACTAGCTTTTATAAGTGCTTTACGTGGCCCACCAAGTTACACAACAACGACACCTGTCGTAAAAGGTTTCAAACTGCCCGTAACACATTAATGACACTGACGGAGTAATAACTCACCACGACGGCTCTTGACTGCCTGCAGTTTTAATCTCTTGGGCAGGACCTCACATCCGCTGAGCACGACGGAACTGGTCCTCGAGCACGACGGTACGGCTCTCGACCACGACGGTACGGGTCCTCGAACACGACGGTACGGCCCTCGAACACGACGGTACGGCCCTCGAACACGACGGTACGGGTACTCAAACGCGACGGTACGGCCCTCGGACACTGACATTCTGACCCCCGCGCGCGCGCCACGGTGCGGCCCTTCGGGTATGATAGAGGACATATTTCACCTAACCCTTATAAAGGCCTCAGGTCCAAGGGCACGTCATCATACCTAAGGATCGGGCAGCCTTGCCCAAGGGAGGTCGAAGTACCTTGAGGAACGACTTTGGACGCGAGGAAAGCTTGTCTGACCCCCACAAGGAACGGGACCGGTCCACACTTCGTCTACAGCCTGGCGGCCATGTTAGGGCCCTGAAATACCTTCTATATCTGTCTTGCGGGACGGCATCTAACTTCGCCTTTGTGGGTTCAGGCAGTAACTTCTTAGGCCAGTTATGTCAAGGCGAGGCATAACTTCTATACTCGCTACAGAGGCGAGAGGTATTGCTTCCATAACGGTGGTATTTGAGACAGGGATGGCGTCTATAACGGGTCCATACGAGCAGTCTGCAGGAGGGCAGGCAATGAGTGGTGCCCATAGCACACACGCTATGTCAAGGCGAGGAACATCTCCCATCCCAGAAATGCAGGGGCGTGGATCACCTCCCATCCCAGCCATGTGAGGGTGAGGAATACCGTCTATCCCAGCCATGCATGGGCCAGGAACAGTGTCCATCCCATGGGCTAGGGGTACTGTCCATCCCAGCCATTATATAAGGGCTAGAGATACTACCCATCCTAACCATAAATAAGCCACGAGCAGTGCCCATCCCAGCCATGCATGAGCTGGGAAAAATACTGCCCTAACCTAGCCATATGAGGGTCAAGAATGGTGCCCATCCCACGACAAGGAACAGTCACTATCCCATCAACGTAACGGTTAGGAACAGTGCCCATCCCGGGGGAAATAGTACCAATCCCATCAACGTAAAGGCCGGGAATAGTACCCATCCCCAAGGAATGCAAGAGCTACGTAGGTATAGCGCCCATCCTAGCCATGTATGGGCCGCGTATACTGCCCCATCCCAGTCACATAAGCACCGGGTATACTGCCCAAACCAGCAGTAAGAATGGCAGTAAACTAAGTATACGAGCCACTGGAGCACCGGCCGTAACGAGTCTACATCATCAGA
>JAYMFT010096322.1:0-13887 GCA_038088735.1 Panulirus argus | reverse complement strand
GTGAAAGAAGAGGGAGCAGAACTGAAAGATGTGGATGAATGCAGTGTTGAGTCATCAGCGTAAGAGTGCATTGGGTTCTTTCCACATTCCCAAACCACCTCAAAGAATTATGTTTCACCCATTCTAACACTCCACAATTTATTCCTTTTGTATTCCCTGCCATACCAAATCTCTCATACACACCCTCATTTCTGTCTTCATTCCATCTAGTCATACCACATGCACCTCCCAAACAGCTCATTTCCACAACCTAGATTCTTGACCTTTGTGATTCATCCCATATCCATGTTTCAGCAGCATAGGTCAGGGTTGGAAGGGTTATGCTGTTCCTAAATCCTTTCTTCACTTCCAAACTTCCTTCCAACCGTTCATTATTTAACTAGGGGACCCAATAAACTCTTCTCCTCTGCACTGTGTTACATTCATCTCCCCTTTTTCCCAGTAACTGTTTCAGCTACCAATTATATTTTGTTCAGTTTTCTATGTATCAAAGTCTTCAGAAAAGTCTGATTGCTGTATCTTAAATTTTTTTTTTTTTATTTGACTGTGTATTAATTAATAGTATGAATCTTTTCTTTTGATAAGATCTACAGGAGACTAAGAAACGTATAAGATAAGAGAAAAATAATAGAAATTACTTATATACAATGATAGAAGATAAGATGTACAATACTTGTCTGATAAATGTATAAGTTTAACTGTATACATCTTGGTGATTTCAAAGAATTATGTATATTTTTATACGAATGACCAAGTCAGATAAATACAGGAAGAGCACTGTATTTGGAGAAAATTATGTGAAAATTTTACGTTCAAAGAGTGCATGTTTATTTTGATAATGTAAATATATTTTGTTAATTGAAGCCATTATTTCAGATTTCTGATCTAATGGGCCTATGGGCCCTTAAAGGAAGGGGTGAGGTTGTAACACTAGTTATCTCCTTTATCTCTCCTTCCATATTACCAAACTTACCCAAGATAGCTCCTAAATACTTTAATTCTGTCACCTCTTCCAGTCTTTCTTCCCCCATATCAAGAACATAGTTAAATAAACTTTCTTCTCTCACTCTACAGGGCTTTGCAAAATCAATACTTTCCTTGTTTCCTTTCTGTTTACTTTTACTCGCATTTACCTTTAATCACCTATGCTAACACACATCATTAAACACATTTACAAGCTTCACTCTCAACAAGCAACACAGTATCATCTGTAAACTAATCACCATACCTCATCTCCACATTCCATCTCTACATCCCCTTTCATCTAGATCCATAATTATATCCAAAAGCCACAGTGACATCACACAGCCCTACCTAATACCCACATGTACACCAAAACTTTTGTGTAACATTCCATCCACATCAAACATGCATTTCCTTCCCTATAGAAAGCTGTCACCATCCAACAGTTGACCCCTAGCCCATATATCCTTAACATATCCCACAAAGCATTCCACTCGACTGTCATATGCTTTCTCCAGGTACATAAAACCTGCAAACATCCTCTATTTGTCCTTAAATTCCTTACTCCTCACATACTCTGCATTCAATCACTTCCATCACACTATCAATTATCACTCTTGCATACACTTTTCGTGGCATACTTAAGAGACATATTCTCCAATAATTGCTACACATTCTTAGCACCTATCCCTTTGACTAAAGGAACAATAATAGCTACCATCTAATCCTCGTGTTTAACCTTCTGCTTCCATATTAAATCGCATATCAAATGCATCCATTTCATCACACTTTTTCCTTCATAATTCAATATTTCATCCATAATCCCATCTATTCTAGGTGCGTTTCCCTACCTTCAACTTTATTATTGCCCTTTTTATCTACTTTCTTGATACAGGCCCCTGCACTTGTATCCTTTTTCTTCCACCATCCACACCCATGCATGTAACAACTGCTGTCTCACCTTTTCCCACATTCATCAGTTCTTCAAAATAATCTTTCCATCTTCCTTTCACTTCCTCCTTTTGATTCAGCAATGCCCCTTCCTTGCTTCTCACATTTACATTTCCATTCTTACATCCACCTCTTTTCTTTTTCACCTCCTTCCTGTACAATTTCTTATTTTCCCTCAACTTTTCACTCAACTTTCTTCCAAAATCTTCATCTACTCTTTCTTTGATCTTAACACTCTGCTACCTTATATTTTTCCCTCCTTTGCTAAACTTCCACTAGCGCAGTCCTTTCAAGCAATCTATCATATGCCTTCTGCTTTTACACAGCATATCTAATCTCATCCATCTACAATGCATTTCCCCTTTTATTTCCATACCTCACAACCTTGCATCCAACTACTAATACTATAACCTTTAAGTTTCTCTGAACATATTAAACACCTCATTCACACATGATTGCATCCCTACAGTTACTGCACTTTCATCTAAACTTTGTCACCCTTCTTTCATACTCCTTCTCGCATTCGCTCTGATTCTTCTTACTTGCTAACATTTTTACCAATCCATTCCTCCTTATGCCATACCTCCACTTCTCTCTGATCCTCACCTACACAAGAACTGCAAAATGGTAAGGGTCTCAAAAGAATTCTCCTCCAACCATAGCATCCAGCACATCTTTTGTCAAACTTTCATTCACTGCCACATACTTAATCTAAACCTTTTGTTCTTCTCTTCCATTATTTCGCATCCACATATACCTGTATATGATCTTATGCTAAAAATAAAGGTGTTTGCAAGGAATAAATCCCTCTTAGCACAGACATCTACAAGATAACCTCCATCCTCGTTCACTTCAGGCACTCCCTGTTTACCAACTACCTTGCCAGTTTCATCAAATCCCATTTTCACAGTCATATCACCCATTACAACCATCTTTCTCTCCTTCTCAGACCAATCTATAACCATTAAAATTTCTTCACAAATGCTTCATTTCATCCTTACCTCGCACAATCTTCATAATTACAGACGTATATACACATACCCAAGCATGCTTCATAATTCCAATCTTCCCCTTTACCCTTTCTATTCTTGATCAATTCCATCCATGCTCTTTAACACCCTCCCATACTCTTAGTGACAGCACAATTGCACCTCCTCCTTCCCCTCTTCCCTGATAATATTATTCCCATCCATATCACTCCTTCCATACCCTCCTACAATTTGTATTAATCATCTCCATTTTCACTCCACACATCCTGTCCAAAGATATGGGGTTTCCCCAGTCACCAAGCACATCCAAACTATAACTTTTGAATTTTTCCACAAGCACCTTTTTTTTACTCTCACTATTCATTCCATTAACATTAAGAATCATCACTATCAATCGCTCATCCCTTTACTCCCTGGTATAACCGGTGAACTCCAATACCAATTCTTAGCCTTCAGTGTCTCACCCTTGACAGGCCACTGGTAGCAGGCAACTCCAGCGCAATGTTTTCCAGAGGCAGTGGGGTTCTCAGATTACCTTTATTATTATCATTATCATAAAAAACTCTAAACCTTAAATGTTTGTCTTTTTTAAATGAAATTACTCTGACAGAGCTGGTTAACACCACCCTCTTCAGTTCCACCCCTAAAGGTGTACTAAATAAGTACAGAGCAACAGTTCACATGATAGAATACATAATGAACAAGTATGGGAAATATGTTCAGGGTATATCAAAAAGAACCGATACTAAGCCTATGTACAAGAAAGCACTCACTTGATTCAAGGTTGGGCACCATCCCCTTCAAAATAATCCCCTTTGGCAGCCATACAGCACTCCCAGCACCATTGCCACTGCTAGAAGGCTTTCTCAAAATCTTGTTCTCAAAGCGTGTCAAGCACCTTCTGTGATTCAAGCTGGGTCTCCTCCATGGTGTCAAAATGGCAACCCTTCAGCTGAAACTTTATCTTCAGGAAGAGAAAAAAGTCGCAAGATGCCAAATCTGGCCAGTAGGGTGTGTGTGGTAGGGTCACTGTGCTGTTGCAAGCGAAAAATTCTCGAGTTACAAGAGTTCAATGAGAGGGTGCATTGTTGTCATGAAGCATCCAACTGCTCTCACGCCACATTTCAGGCATTTTCTGCTGTATGTCCTCCCTCAGGTGCCTCAGAAAATTGGGAATGAATTCACGGTGAACCACTCCACGAATGTCGAAGTAAATGATGAGCATGCTCTTGGTCACACTGCAGACCTGCCTGGCCTTCTTTGGTCATGGAGATTTGGGCTCTTCCACTGCGAAGACTATTGTTTGGTCTCCGGGTCAAACCCATAGACCTTCAAACCCACAGACCTAAGTCTCGTCCCCAGTGATGAATCTCAACATGAAGGTTGTGTCATCCAGAGCACGCTGATGGAGATCTTGACAGACCTTGGCATGGTGCTCCTTCTGATCAGGGGTCAGCAGCCTGGGCATGAACTTTGCAGCAAAGAGGTGCATGTTCAAATGAGACATTAGGATTGCCTGCACTGTTCCGTATGACACATCAATGATGGCAGCAATGTCCTTAATGGATCTCCGACGATCCTCATGCACAAGTCGCCGAAATGTTTCCACATTTCTGGGGGTTGAGTTCGTGGAAGATTGCCCAGACCTCTTGTCGTCATCTAGTGAGGTTCTGCTGCTTTTGAATCATGCGTGCTACTCGAAACACCTCGCACGACTCATTCCTTCATTGCCATACACATGATGAAGCATGTCAAAGGTCTCAGTTGCAGATTTACCGAGTTTGACACACAATATAACATTTGCTCTCTGCTCTAGTTTGCTGTCCATGATGAAATCGCAAATGTGCATGCGGTCAAAAAAACTCCCAGAGAACAACATAAGATGTTCACAGAATAACTCCATTTGACAAACTGATTGATGATAGTTACGCCTAACCATCACAGCATGCACATTGCCTTACTGCCATCTGTTGGCATGCTCTGGAACTAGTTTCGGAAATTTTTGATACCAACACACATATACAAAAAGAATCTGTTCCTTAATATGAAAGGGTATCAGAGAAGTAAGAGATGATTCTCAATGGATGCCAGAAAGCTAAAGAACACAGATGTCTTCTGGAGAAGATATAAGTGATAAACCAGACATGCTGCTTTTTTGAGAAACTTAACAGGGCAAGAAATTGCGGCGTAGGGCAAGGAGTCAAGTTTGGAAGTTAGCCTGGGACAGTTTATAAGTCGGACCTCTTTCAACTCAACTCTGTCAAGTGAGAAAACAGAACTAGAACCAACCCAAATGTAAGAGCAGTACTCCATACAAGGATGAATCAATCCCTTCTATATACAGAGCAACTGTTCAGAAGAGAAGTAGTTTCGACATCCAAACAGGACACCCAGTATCTCAAAGGCAGATTTAGCTATTCCTATAATGTGAGGATGTTACAGTAATACCCAGTATGTTCATTGAGTCAAGAGGTGGAATTACACAACCATCAAAGGAGAGACGAGAGTTGTGAGGAGTTTTAGATAGAAAGAAGGGTTGAAAGTGGGTCTTGGAGGCATTAAACTTATCAAGATTTTGTGTACACCACCGAGATATCCTTTCCAAGTCCGAGTTTATTGTGGAAGCTGTGTCAAGGCGAGACACAGATCGAGTGAGAGAAGAGAGAATAGAATTGAAGGACGTGGATGAATGCAGTGTTGAGTTGTCAGCGTATGAGTGCATTGGATTATTTGTGGAGGAGAGGAAATCATTGAAAAAAAGGAGAAAAAAGTGTAGGGGACAGGCCAGACCCTTGAGGGACACTGCTGTTGATGGAGAAAAGACAGGAGGCTGATCCATCAACAACAACAGAGACAGATGGCCAGAGAGGAAGCTGAATATCAAGGAGCAAAGCGAGGGAGGGAAGCAAAAATAGGGGAGCTTAGAGATGAGACCCCGATGCCATACCCTGTCAAAAGCATTAGATATGTAAAGGGGAACTACATATGACTCCCCAAAATCTTTCAGGGATGATGATCAGACATTAGCAAGATAGGAAAGAATATCACCAGTGGATCTCGCCTTACGGAAGCCGGACTGGTGATCAGAGAGAACACTGTGATTTTCGAGGTGTTTAAGGATATGGGAGTTGAGGAGGGATTAAAAGATTTTGGAAGTGGTAAATGTCAAAAACAATAGGACGATAGTTAGAGAGGTCAGAACGGTCACCCTTCTTTGTGATGGGATGTATCAAAGCATGTTTCCAAGGAAAAGGAAAAGTCTTGTATTTTTTTAAAAGAAAAGGAGCAGACGAGTAAACACAGGTGCAAGTTCAGAGGCACACTCTTTCAGTACACGGGGATGGATGCCATCAGGACTATAATCATATCTTGTGTCTTGAGAAAGAAGAGCTTTTCGGACAGTCAAGAAAGACATTACTGGAAGAGGCATAGGATTAGTAAGAGGAGCATAAGAGGGTGAAGGAATGTTTGAGTCATCCAAGCTGGAGTTAGAGGAGAAACGGGAACCAAAGAGAGTTGCTTTGTCAACGGGAGAGACAGTTATAGTATCATCAGGACGGAAAAGTGGTGGGAAGGTAGAGCGGCAGAAGTTGTTAGAGATGTCTTTAGCTAAAAACCATACATATCTACCAGTGGATGACGAGAAGAGGCTATCGCACTTCCTTCGTGTAAAGGAACGTTTCGCCTCACGGATAACGTGCTTGCAAGGATTACGGGCAGTGATAAAAGCTGAATGGGAACCAGACGAAGGAGAGTTTTTCCAAGCCTGATATGCCTGACCCCTTGTCTGAATGGCCTTAGGACATGAGCGCTTGAACCATGGACTGGATGAAGAAGTAGTTTTTGAGGAAGAAGGGATAAATGCTTCCATTCGCGGAAGAATAACCTCTGTTATTTGTCAGGGGAGAGTGAAGCATCACCACAAAAGAGACAGTAATCTACATAAGGAAAGCGAGAAGAAAAGTTACGTAAGCAACTCCAATCAGCTTTGTTTAGGTGCCAGTATTTACGCTTAGAAGGGGCTGTTGAAGGGGAGGTGTCATAAGAATAGATTTATTAAAGCGTGATCAGATGAACGATTTGGGGGCGAGATTGTGTATCTACAGTGAGATGGATTAAAGGCGAAAAACAAATCCAGAATATTAGGAGAGTGGTCATAGCGGTCAGGTATATGGGTAAGGTGGGAGATAATTTGCTCTAAATCATTGAGAACGGAGAACGTGAGGGCTTCTATCCCTCCAGCATCCGTAAGGGAGAAATTCAACCATTCTCTATGGTGAATGTTGAAATCCCTGAAATAGAGGATCTCAGCTTGCGGGTGAGAGTATGTCGCAGTCTCATGGCAGGAGTTTAGATAGTCGAAGAGGGATACAAAGTTTGTAGAATTAGGGGACCAGTAGGCAAAACAGAGGACAAGCGTGGTAGTAGGGAGATAGACTTTCAGCCACACAACATCAAAGTTTGGGGTTTCAAGGTCCTTGAGACGTGCAACAGGTGTGTTTATGTTGGAATAAGCACATAAAAAAACTTTGAAACGGAAAAGCGACTGGAGATTATAGTTAGATGTGAAAAAGGGACTAGTGAGAACATCATTAGACAACTGTGTCTCAGACAGTAGTAAGATATTAGGAGAGGTACTAGACAGATGGTGTTCAACTGAGGAGAGGCTACTAAAGAGACCAAGAATGTTGGTATAGTGAATTGAAAAAGAGGAAGCTCTTACAGAGAAGGAAGAGTCATGGGAGGGGTCGGTACTACTGCTGTTAGAGCCCTCCCTCTCATTGGCAGTAGAGTCAGGCTGAAACCCGAAGATTCTTAGCACCGCATGACGCCGTGGACTAGGGGCCATGGCCGTACATTGGACGGGCATTGTCATTATGAGCTTATAAATGTTAGAGCGGATAGGAATTGGCAAGAGTACTTCTGTGAAAAAAGTAATAATAAGCAAGGTATGATTAGCTGTGTGGTGCTTGTAAGAAGAAGATGGTAGGATTAGCCCGGTAATCCCGTTTCTTGAGATAGGAAGTAAGACCAGCCATCCTGACATGAAGAGTGTAGGATGGTTCCGAGCACCACTTTAAGGCTCTTCAGTCAGGACGGTAGTACCACTCTGGCCGGCTGTTGTAAACAACCTGCTACCTAATGGGTTGCTCCAAGGGTAGGGAATGGGATAATCCTTGAGTTAGCTGGGGTATTGGGAGGGGCCAATACACTGTCAACTGAGCCCTCCCACTCACTGGTGGCAGGGTCACACAATAAAGTCTAGTCCGAGGAGTATACCGTAAATTTGCAGGGGTTATGGGAGGGGCCATTACTCTACTACCTGAGCCCTCCCTCTCGAAGGCAGCAGAGTCATTGATGTACACCGTAACATATCCAAATACCAGCCATCTACACCAGACGGCTACAGCTGTCTGTCTGTCTGTCTGTCTTGCCTCTCAAGATCTGTCTTCTCATGACCAGGTGCATAAGCACCCTCATACAATCTTATCGTCGGGTTGTGGATAATGTGGTCTGTTTGAGCAGGATAAAGTTGGGTTATGGATAATATGGGCGGGTTATGGATGATATAGTTAAGCTGTGGATGATATGGTCCGTTTGTGAATGATATGGTCGGGTTATGGATAATATTTTTAGGTTGTGGATAATACAAAAAAAATACAAAAGAAATTAAACATCAATAGACCACTGGGTCCTTTTGAAACTGTTTGTGGTAGTGGAAGATATCAGAAACTCACAGAAAAGTGTGGTAAAAGTTAGAAGGCAGGCAACAAATTCATAGAAAACAATTTGCAAATTGTCAGTGTGGTGAAGGAGGCGCAAGTAATGTAAGTCGTGGACTTGAAGCGAGGCATTTACCAGTTCTATTCTTAAACCTTTATATATTTTTGCTTCCAATCACGCTAATTGGTAAATCGTTCCATAAGTTAACAGTCCAATTGAAAGTAAAGCACCTCGCCTCATTCCAGGTATATCGCTTGCCCACGAACTTGTATCCTTTACTACGAATGAAATCAGCCGAATGAAATCTTAAGTATGGACTTCCGAGGTGAAGCGGTTAGCGTACCTTACCGTGACACATTCATAGGCCGCCCAGGGTCGAGCGCATAGGTTCGAATCCTGATTGCGGCAGTCGGTTCACAGTCAACCCAGCTGTTCATCCACCCCTCAGCTGCTCGTGCCGTCTAGACTAATATAGAAAAAATAACTTCATAGATTAAGATTACCAAAGCCTTACTTTGTTAGATCACCTCTTAACCTTCTCTTTTCAAACCTAAATAGATTCAAGTCCTTTAATCTTCTGTCGATAGGTCTGTTTCTCAGCCCTGGAATCATCTTGGTAGCTCGACGCTGAACTCAGTTCATACTGTCTGTATTCTTTTAAGGTAAGGTGACCAAAATCGAACGCTACATTCAAGATGTGAACGAAACAGTGAACTGTAAAGGGTAAAGTTGATTTCCCTGGACTTAAACTGCCTTTTCGTGTTTGCTACTTACGAGCCTAGTTAATCAATTTTTCTATGTCAATTTGAAGCTGTAGACTTTCTGTTTCAATTATGTAGATTCATTTCCCAGCTTTGTATCACCTGCGAATTTTGATATCTCATAATGGAGCCCACTAACAGTATCATTAATATGTATGAGAAAGAGAACCGGTCCCAAGAATGATCTCTGTAGTACGCCAAGCCGTTACATCTAACCATTCTGAGGCATGACCATTAATTTTCAATGGTAACTTTTTATGAGGAAACTTATCCTTTTTCTAATCTAGATAGATGATATCAAAAACAATTTCATCATACGTGTTGATTATAAAAAAAAAGAAAAAAGCAGATTTGTCAAACGAGCGATTTTATTGAAAACCTTGCTGAGAATCGTTGACGAAGTGGTGGTCCTCAAGATGGTTTCCAGTCATATCTGGAATGATAGTTTCCATACGTTTTACATCTACAGACGTGAAGCTAGTAGGACGATAATTTTTGGGTCGTGACCCTCTTCCTATTATCTGTGTTAATCTGGCAAACTTTCATTCTTCTGAAATATTTCCCGTAGCAAGTGACTTACTGTAAAGACAACCAAGGGCTTATCTATCTCGTTTTTCGCCTCTTTCATTAACCTCGGATAAAACTTATCAGGGCCCGCCTTTTCATTCATTCTCATTCCATTTATTGCTGATAGTTTTTCTTCAACTTCTTTGTCAATTTGTTGAAAAACATTCTCCTCTCTTACCAGTGAAACTGTGTTGCAGATATGGGATGCGTTTTCGATCGTAAATACAAATGAAGAAAAAGCAATTAAGACTTTTGCAATGGCTTCGTTGTCTTGAACCAAGTAATTACTGAACCAGTTGACTCTTGCTTCTAACATAACTGTAAAGCTTCTTAGACTTTAATTTGCAATTTTCAGCAATGTACGTTGTATAACTGTTTTACTTTACGCAAGATTACATAACTTACTTTATCACGTTGATTACTGGATTCTGTGAGTTTCTTACGATCTACTTTCTTTAACAACAGGAAACTTTTTATTTCACGTTCCAACACCTTGGCTTCATTTTAGGTATAGGCTGTCAACTACGCTCTATTTCTTAAACGAAGCCAAGATAGTGGAAAGGTGAAATAAGAAAAGAATACCAATTGTCCAAGAAAGTAGCTCCTAATTAAATCAAAGAGGCCAATAACCAACAAGACACAGTAAGTTATGCGAATTTGCATAAAGTAAGAGAGTTAAACGACAAAGTCAACGTCAATATGAAGCTCTTATTGCTGAAAATAGCAAAAGAAACCCTAAGGAATTATGGTCGGGATATGGATGATATCGTCGGGTTTTGTATTACATAGTTGGGTCGTGGATAATATGGTCGGTTAATGGATAATGTAGGCAGGTTGTGGATAATATAGCTTGTTTGTAGATGATATGGTTATGAATTATATGGTCAGGTTGTGGATGATATAGTTTGGTCGCAAATACTATGATCGGGTTATGGATAACAAGGTGAAGAGGAGGATGATATAGCCGGGTTGTGGATAATACGTCAGTGGACTCAGAATTAGGATAAGCTGGGTTGGTCACTGCAGACAGCATCGTCTGCTCACCGTGTGGGTTGGAGCAAACGCAAAAATCTTGGGGCAGCAAGAGTGGCAATTATACAGCTGCATTTCTCCTCCCTGGTGACGGACGGTAAATTCAGTTCTTCCGCAATGTCGTAGAATATTGCGTTTATGATTTTCCAATTTTAGACGCATTGAAGTATTAGTCAGGTATCTTAATGCTGTCAGTTTCATTGACAGGTGGGCAATTTCGGCGTGTCGAGTCGAGTTTGTTAAGTCCGGCGTCAGTGACTCTCTGTATCCGTCGGTGTTAAGACAACAGCGACAGAAGCTGTGGTTCAGCACTAGCGGGGGTCACTCAGTAAGGTACCTTCACCGCTTGAGGGAGGGTCGGTACAGCAGGGGTGGGCTGCCTCTCCTGGTCCAGGTACCTACATCATTACCACGGAAGGCTGGAGTGCACGTTGATCAAAGCAGCAGCAATTCAGGCAGCTGAATCTTATGATTCATTGCCCCTGGGACGGTGCTTATAGCCCATCTGGATTGGAATCCTACTCTTGCGAAACATGAATAGTGCCACAAGACTAACGTATGGAGCAGGCACCGGCAGGCTCTTCCCTCTTGCGGGCCAGTTTAACTCAGCAACTGAAGCGGTTCATTGATGGCGCAATGCTAACATCCCCGTTAGCTGTCTCACACATCAAGATGAAGATATATCGCTAGGAATTCTACAAATCAATCGCTAACCTAACCTGTTGAATTAACATAAGATAGATTAATTTTAGGTGTACACTTCTGTGATATCGATAATTTTTCATAATAAACCAATTTTGTGGTAGAAGACAAAACGAAGCAAACGATTGATTTGGTAAAATGTTGGCACTCCTCGTTTTTCTCAACTTCAGTGAAAACAAAATTCTTATTGAACAAAGATTCATTCATTTGTTTTTTTTTTTATTCTGTTTTAACTTGAACAATCCTTGTTGTTTACTTCCTCGTAGGCCAGCTTGGTACGAAGAAACGAGAAACGAGGAAACTTGAAGCCAACTGATGTTCTGGAAGCAAGAAGAAAAGTTCCGGATATACTGGACCTGACGACCTCGGTGTTTCTCGGTGGAAACTTTGCTCCTAGAGAAGATCCCTTCGGCCATTACCCAAGTTTACACGGCAGTAATTACTGAGTGATGCTGGTGTATACGGTCATGATGTTTTGTGATATTTGTAATGATCCGCTGGGTTTAACGAGAGGGTTGTGCACGGAGGAAATTATGACAATTTCTTTTCTTCTCCTGTACTCTGGACTCGATGTTTGACTGGCATGCTGACGTTCAGCTGTGGATCTGCCTTATCTAGACGATACCCCCAATCCTGAACGGCAACCTGCGCTGGGCGATACATGGCAGCTCGAGAGGTTGGAGGATAGCCTACCACTTGTCCTGGACAATAGATCGTCATGGCGATACGCGAGGGAAAACTGTAGTCAGCTACATGCAACAACAGTGTATGCATGATATGAATACGATCATTCCTATCCTTAGCAGTTGAGTGGATCACACGACAGATGTGCGTGTCTCGAACTCCTGGAGCCATCTCTTGCCTTGCACCATCCTCTCCTCATCCTTTCTCCCAAACACGCCCATCTAAGCGCCAGGGTCTTAGCAAATGCTGGTGACTTGTAATTACTCTCATTACCTCAGATTAAACAGCGGTGGTCGACAGGCTGGAGAAAATGACCGTCTGTCCCTGTGAGCAGATCGATCGGGCGGGCAGAAAGTGCAGCGCCTCTCTCATGTCATTTATTTTATCAACATTTCCCAAGACAATCTTCAGTAACCTCAAGTGGGAAGGGAAAGTGGAGAGTGAGATGAAGAGTTTGCAAGGACTCATCCAAGACTGTTCCCTCTGGTTAAACCCATCGTAAAACACAACAACGAGGATCTTCCAGACCTTGGAGCAAACATATTGTTCTACTCTGGAACAATCATTACCTAATTCTTCCCGATATTACAAGGAATATAATTCCTCGTAATACAAGCTTGGACTCAGATGATAGTATCTAAAGCGTCTTTCTCCCCTCTGCACCCGCCCGAGGTAATTTCACATCCTTAAAAGTTATTAGATTAGCTCTACATATGGTATTACTGAGGGGCTGCTACCGTGGATTACGATGGCTGAACTCAGTCAAAGACGACTATAAAGCAGCTTCACATTAACGAAAGAATTGTCCTTTTCATGATGCAGCTGTTCCCTCTGAAGTGGCCAGTCTATTGTTTCCGGTTTGCGAAACTTCCTGCATTCAGAATTTATTCCACTGCGTTTAAAGAAAAGAAACGCGACGTCGCCTGACGGCGAATAACATTCAAAACTACACAAATCAGAGACCATCCTGATAAAGACCCTTCACCCTTTCCCCTGACCAGGAACTTTACTAACCCAGGCCGAGTGGGTGGAGACAAGAATATAATATCTGGTAAGAGGGAAATGAGAGGGAAATAGACTTGATTACGGTGCCACAGATGCTGCTGCCAGTCGGGAAATTGTGCAGGAGACGCAGTGAGGGTGAAAGTTATCACTTCATTTCTTGCCATAACAGAGGACTGAGCCTTAGAGGGAAAATCCTCACTTGGCCTCTGTGCCTTCTTTTGGAAAAGTAAAACAGGAGGAGAGGATTTCCAACCCCCCGCTCCCTCCCCTTTTAGTCGCCTTTGCCGACACGCAAGGAATACGCGAGAAGTATTCTTTCTCCCCTATATATACACTGCGTGTCGTAAGAGGCGACTAAAAGGGGAGGGAGCGGGGGGCTGGAAATCTTCCCGTCCAGTTTCTGCTTTTCCAAGAATGGAGCGGGGAAGGGGCCAAGTGAGGATTTTCCCTCTGGGGCTCGGTCCTCTGTTCTGAACGCTACCTCGCTAATGTGGGAAGGGGCGAGTATG
>JAYMFT010096311.1:0-13887 GCA_038088735.1 Panulirus argus | reverse complement strand
CCGGCGAGGTAGTGCCAGGAGACAGATGAAAATGGCCACATTCGCTCACACTCAGTCTCTAGCTGTCATGTGTAATGTGAATGCATAATGCATATTAGCCATTTCCCACATTAGCGAGGTAGCATTAAGAATAGAGGACCGAGGCTTAGAGGGAAAATTCTCATTTGGTCCCCTTCTCTTTCTTGTTTTGGAAAAATATAAAGCAGGAGGGGAGGATTTCCAGCCTCCCTGCTCCCTCCGCCTCAAACAAAAGTCCACATCAAAGCCAGGCCTTAACTAAAATGTAATGAGTTCAGTGAAAGGGAAAAGAAGAGACAAGGAAATGTACAAATTTTGAGGAAGTGATAAAATTTTGTTTAAAAGGTGCCATATCATAGTTACTGGGAAATACGTGAAAGGGTAGAGAGCTCCAAAGTTTCAAAATGTAGGGATAGAAACAGTTAGGGAATAGAGTTAAGCAAAGATTTGTCCTTGAAGACCAGGGATGGGGGTGGCAGACATTGTACGATTGTGATTCGGATGAAAAGAAAGGAGAGATAAGTACTGTGTTTGATGAGAGAAACCATGATGTACTGATTCTGAGTGCAACAGTGTAAGGAACTGAGTTTAGGGTTGATGTGGGGTAGAATGAAAGTAACTACAGAGTTTGCAAATTGAGACATGCCACAGTAGGGCTGACCATAATGATACTTCCTGTCATAGAACATCAAAGCTGTTGAATTCTTTTCCTTCTTTCATCTTCCCCATTTTCTCTGTTTTTAATTTCAAGAGTCATATAAGCAGACACCCAAAGAGCTCTGACTGATTTCTGTATTCTTTTACTTGCTTTATTTTCTTTCCCCTAAGATGGCCTTGATTGAGTCATGTTTTGCTTGTACCATGTTGATCATCATAAAAGAAAGTGGACGATTATTAGCACTTATTCAGTTGGTATTGAGAGTAAAGGAAGAAGAAATTGAAGGAAAGGATTTTTTTTTTTAGCTCCTTTCCTTTCTTACATGATTGCCTGTTTGAAAACAAGGAATTTTGTAGATGCTGTTGCATCTATCTACATGCAGTAAAGAAATGTTTTTCCTTTTTCTCAATTAATATTTTGCATAGCTCTTAAGCAGTACCTATTGTCCACTCTTTCTGTTTTAGTTAAGTGAGATAAAAGAGGAAGAGTATTGCACTGGGTTAATAAGGAATGTTCATGTTTCCAGGTGTCTGAGTATTCGACAACCACAACTTGGAGATTAACTCCATCTGAGATGCGGAAAGTCTTGCAACTCAGGTGAGGCTTTGCCTTTTATGATAAAAGCAAATAATTCTTTGAAGTATTTTAAATGTTAATATGCAGTCTGCAATCACTAAGGTTTTTTCAGCATACAGAATAAATTTATGCTCCAAGAGTCATTAGAACTATGCTAAATGCATTATGTGAGTCACCTTTAATAGTAATTTGAATTTGTAGTGTTGCTAGATACAGAAGAGGGAAAACAATAGAGAAGAATCGCATACTGATTTGCATAATTGGACTATTAACCTGGTATAGAGTTTTAAAACGTTATGAAGAATTAATGAAAATTGAAGATCTCATGATATTAGAAGAAAGCAGGGTTGTGTGAATTATCATGAAAAGCCTGGAGCCTAATTTTCAGAAATGTATTGCAGCTTCCTTCATCTTTAGCAAAAGTTAGTTTTAAATAAGAGAGACATAATGCATACATTAACTTAAATGGTGGGAGTTATCATAAGTGACTTGCATAGCAGGTGATAGGAGTCATCATATAAGTGTTAAGTTTCACCTTTATTTTTATATTTGTATGGCTACTTAGTGTCACTTTGGTCACTAGAGATGCTTTCTTCTCTCCCTGTAAGTAATTCTGAAGTGTAGATATGTATGGAAATAAATGTAAATATAGATGCATTTGTTCCCTTGTTTTCCTCACACTTATCCTCTTATTGTCCTGGAAGTTTGCCAATAGTCATTCACCTCAAGCTCTCATTTGCCCTCTGTTTCATCCTTTGTACCTTCTTTTTAACCTCCTGCCACTTTCTCTTGTACATCTCCTAATTATGCACAGTTCTTTGCTCTGAGTGTTGCCTGTACACCTCTCTCTTTTCTCTCACTATTGACTTAACTTCATTACCCACCACTCACTATCCTTTCTCACATGCCCACTTTCCACCTTCCGCATGCCACACTCTTCTTTCTCACATGTCAGTACTGCTTCCCTAAATACCTTCCATATACTGTATAAAATTTCAGGAGGACCCCCCCACCCCCGTGCTTTTGAAGTGGTTAAATTTTGAGTAAAGAGCAAGATGCAGTTTACGCGTGCATTTTTACACAATTTAGCTTTAAACTTTAGAATTTTGAATGTATGATAATTAAGGTGGACATAATGTAAAAGAGGTATGATAATTCAGTATCGATATGGTTAGAGGTCAGGCAGTCCTGACTTTCTCTGCACAACAATACTGTTGTAAAGGTGATAAATGGGATTAAGGAGCTTATAAATCTCTATAAATTTCAGTAAGAGAATTTCCTGTTATATTGCACTGTGCTGTGAAGTTCACACTCCACTTGCTTGTGGTTACACCAGAAGTCACATTTAGCATTGGGAGTACAGCCTTGTCAAAGACCTTCTCACTTCAAAGGAGATCTACATTTCCCTGTTACAGGAAGTAGCACAGCCTTGGGCTGCAGGAGCCTTTAGAAAAGACCTAGGTAACACCAGGACTCTTTCATAGATAATGGTCATGGGGTAATTGAAAATAAATATGGATTTATGTATTTTTGTTTTCACACTCAAAATATTTGCCTATACACATTTACGCAGTTTCTCCCATTTTTCAGGGTTGACTTTAAGGCTGACGAGATCAAGAGACTGAAGCTGTAGTAACTTAATAAGAAAAGGTAAAAATATTACAAATAGACAATTAAGTGAGTATTTCTTTAGAGTAAATATAAGACAAACTTTAAAAGTTTATAAATTATGTATACTTGGTATCATGTGAGGAAAGATTTGTTTACTTTTTCTGTGATTTTCAAATCAAACAAAATTACAAAATTTATTTATACCCATACAATCTGTATATTTATATGCATATATACTCCAAAACACATTACTTCCAAGAAATTGTTATTGTATGAGTGTGCATATGTGTGGAAAAGGAGTGCATGTGAGAGTAATCATCAGTTTGCATCTCTATATTTCTTAGGATTGAGAATGAGTCAGTTACATTCAGTCCAATCTGAACTCCATGTTTCAGTCTTGCAAAGTTTTAGTCCTTCCTTAGTGTCATCATTTTCTTTCTCTTCACTTAGGTTGCTGCACATGCTTACTAAATTCTTGTAAAGCACTGTATATGTTTCTTTAAGAATAGAGTTAGAAAAGTGTAGAACAAGGTGTTTTGAGGAACAGGGAAGTGAAAATGTTGTATAATAGAAATGTAATTAACAGTTGAGGACTATTGAAAATAAAGATCATAAATAAATGAAAGCAAGTAGCTACCTTACCGTACCTGCCAGCCCCAGGAATCACTTCTGTGGGGCTCCCACAACACTCAGGGAGCTGGCCTCATCCATTGGGCAGGACTACAGTTCATAAAGTAGATACTGGGTTCTAACTCATTTTTAGAAGGGTCAGTATACTATTTTGAATGAGACAATTTTCAGTACTTAGCTAAAAACAAAGAAGTTGGAGGAAAGGCAAGGGAGGAGATGCCATGTTGTTTAATCAGATCCAAATGCATGAACAGACAAAGTAAGTGAATGCTTCAGCATTTGCACTGATATCTAAGGCAAAAACTTGAATATTGAGATATATGATTACAGTAGAAAATAGCTTATTAATCTCTTAATATTTCTTAACATATTTTTTTTCACATGGAGATTGGTAGAGATTTTTGGAAAAGAGGAAGTGATAGGGGTGAGAAGAGGAGGATGAAGGTCAGTGATCTTGGAAAAGAGTCTTGTGTGAAGATATTCCAGGAGAGATTGAGTGTAAAATGGCAAAAAGGTGAGAGTAAATGAGGAATGGGAAGTATTTATGGAAGCGGTGCTAGCATGTGCATGAGAAGTGTGTGGCATGTACAGGGTGGGAGTTAGGCAGGTAAGAAAGGGTAGTGAAAGATAAAAGTTATATGTATTGGCAGTGCTTACAGAGGAATGTGAGTGATGGGGAGATGTACAAGAGAAAGTGGAAGGAGCTCAGGAGGAAGGTGCAGAGGCTGAAAAAGAGGGCAAGTGAGAGTTAGGTAGAGTGAATATCAGCAAACATCAGTGCAAATAAGATGTTTTGTAAGGAGGTTAATAGTGTGAGGAATATAAGAGAATACAGGGGAATATCGTTGAGGAAGTGTTAACAGGCAGTGACAAAGTGATGGAGTGAATACTTTGAAGGTTTGTTGAATGTGTTTGATAATAGGGTGGCAGATGTATGGTGTTTGGGCTGGGGAGGTATGTAATGTGACAGTCATGGTAAGTAGATTGGTGTTAAGAGGAGAGATGGTGAAGGCCTTGCATAAGACAAAATGTGGCAAGGAGGCTGGAGTGGATGATATTGGAATAGAATTCCTTAAGAAAGAGAATTACTGTTGTTGTTGACTGGTTAGTTAGAATTCTCAGCATCTATATGGATCATGGGGAGGTACCTGAGGATTAATTGAACGCATGTATAGTGCCATTGTATAAAGGCAAGTGGGACAAAGGTGAGTGTTCATATTACAAATGTATAAGTTTGCTGAACTTACCTAGTAAAGTATATGGAAGATTGGTGACTGAGAGGGTGTGGTATGCACAAAGCTTCAGACTGGGGAGGAACAGTGTGATTTCTGGAGTGGTAGAGGGTGTATGGATCAGATTTTTGCTTAGAAAAATATGTGTGAGAGAAGTATGCTCTTATGGATCTGAAGAGAGAATATGATAGGGGTGATAGAGATGCATTGTGGAAAGTGTTTATGAATATATGGTGTGGAAGGAAAGCTATTAACAGTAGGGAGAAGTTGTTATCAAAAGATTAAGGTGTGTATGTGTGCAGGTAGAGAGGAGGATAAGTGGTTCTGAGTGAAGTTTGGTCAGCAGCAGGGGTGTGTGTTGTCACCATGGCTGTAGGAGAGAGGTGTGGTAATAAGAAGAGCATGTTTGTGAAAGCTGAAAAGAGTGTTCTGAATGTTGTGTAAATATGAAGAGAATGAGTGAGAAGTTAACAAAGAGGATATGTGTCAGTAATGGAAGGAACAAGGAGAATTGGGAGACCAAATTGAAGATATAAAGATGAATGAAAAAAATTTTAGTGCTCAGAGCCTGAACATGCAAGAGGATGAAATGTATGCACAAGATATAGTGAATTGGAGTGATGTGTTTTACAGGGGTCACCATGATGTCAGTGGATGACTAAACCAGAACTTAAGAGGCACAGAAAGGTCTGTAAGGTCTGGTTGTGGGGCTTCGGTTTCATTACATCACACATTACAGCTAAGAGAATGGACGTGAACAAATGAGGCCTGTTTCTTCATCTGCTTTTAGTGCTAACTTGCTAACATGGCACACAGCAAACAAGTATGAAAGAACGAAAGATTTTTTCATGTATAATAAAGAATGTTGATCTGTGTGTTACTTGAATATGTGAATGATTATCAAACTGGAAAATAAGCACTTTATTGACAGGACTTCGTTCCACTCACATATCACATTACAGTTGAACATGTATACAATTTTACATTAAGACAAACTTTTTTCAATGTCACTGGCAAAACTAATAAATGCCAGGCTCTTGTTTATTTTATAAGGGTGAGAATACCATTTCAAAAGTGATAATCTTTATTACTTAGCAAAAAACTTAACATGGTGAAAAAAGCATGTAAGAATATGTCATGTGTGTTTATGTCAAATCCAGGTGCATGAAATACAAAAAAAGCATGTGAGGAGATTCCATGTTTGTAAGGCACACTATACGACCACTGCAGCATTTTGAATTCATATATAAGTTATAAAACTTGAACATTTTGATGTATATTTACAGTAGAAAGTACCAGTTTATTGATATCATCATATTTTTGGACATATTATTAAGTAGAAGCATTAGATAGAAGTAGTTATCAGAAACATTAGATAGGAGCCTCTGCAAACACTGCACTAGTGGCCTGTTAGAGATAAGGCACTAAAGGCTAAGAAGTGGCACAAGAATTCTTTAGTTATGGAGACTGTGTTGCCATGGCCACCCCTTTGAGGGTGTTCCAATCAGAACAGTCATCAGAGATATAGATAGATATTATCTCACATACTTTATAGTATGCTTTGCTGTGAATACAATAAAGATAATTATCACAGGGCAGAATAAAGCACTTTATCAAAAGAACTTCATTCACTTTTATATCACATGAGCACTTTTAGTTTTATGATAAGACTGATGGTTTTTACATCATCAGTCTCAAACTAATAGTTGCTGTGCTCTTGCTCATTTAAAGAGGGTCAAAATAGCATCTTAAATGAGAAAACATCTTTAATACTGACCTTAGCTGAAAACTCAGCAGGTGGAGGAAGAGCATGTGAGCAGTCACCATCTTGTTCAAATTAAATCCAGGTGCAAGAATTGACCAATGCTCTGCAAATGCTACTGCATTTGCTCTCATAATTTTAAAAAAAGTGTCTTTAATATACTGTACAGATAGATGTACAGTAGGAAGTATCAGTTCATTAATATCTTAATTTTATGATCTACCAAGAAAAGACCATAACCTGCATGTGTGACACTAATTTTAAAGGGCCACACTACCATATAAAAATCATAATATCTCTTTTCTTTGTTTTTGTAATACTCCCTTTACCTGTAGCTTCTCCAAACCTCTGTATCCTTAATTATTTTCATGAATTACCTCTACATGTATTTTACAAATACAGCCCTCACTTTTCATTTACTCTTACCTCCTATAGTTAAAGCAATCTGCTTTATTTAAGTCAAACTAACACAAACATTTCTTCAGCAAATGGTTGATGCCTTATTGTTGGTCTTGAGAACCAAGAATTCAGAAAAATGACAGAAACAAAATATATAAAGATTTTGCTTCTCTCATCTGAAAACTGGATGTGTGCTGCATAGAAAATAGCAACCATTAATTGATCTAATGGGTACTGTTAGCCTTCTTTTTTCTACTTTTGATAAAGACAAGTAGCTTTACAGATATTTCTGAGAAATATAATAATATTAGCAATTTATTAGTTTTTATAAAGTTCACATAGTTGTTATTCTTTCAATCAGGCACTTTATGTTCATATGTTACCTTCCAGGTTTTGAACTTCTCTTAGTTAATTACTGAACTGAAATGAGAATATTCATAAAATTGAATGTAGTGCTCCTTCCATTCAACACCAAGAGCATGTCCCAAAGAATCATCAGTGTAAGCAGTCCTTTGTGACTTCCAGCTTTACCTCCAATACCCTTCGTCGTGATCTAACCTCATCCCAGTCAATGTAACAGCCTTCAACATACCTCTCTCCTCCACCAGACATATAACCTGTGCGACCATGTACTATTCTCAGGTTGTCGAAAGTCAGGATTGTACCTAAGGAAAAAGTTTATCGTGATTATAAATTTGGCATAACATATTAACAGAATTCATTGTAAATTTCAGTACTGAATCATTATTACTACTCATGATGCTTGGATATTTTGATATTCTTTTCTGGCATAACAGTGCAATAAACCAAATGCCATCAGTAATGGTACAACAAGCAAACACTAAGGCTAATTGAGAAGATATTGTGCACCCACTTTCACATCCATCATGGTATAATATTAATGTTCAACAAAATCAGTCCCAAGTATTAGAATAACCATCACAAATGCTGTTTGCTTCCACAGCAAAGTACCCATGTTATTCCAAGGGAGCATTTAAGTGAGGTACAGACAATTTTTATACAGTAGAAGCTTATCTTATAACCCTTGCAATGCTCTGTCCCTTATATGTGTAATCACCAAGGGCTTCTTTGTGCCTCATGGGAAGTTTAATGGTTCCCACCCTCATTTGAATTCCCTACTGATGGCTGATTCTACCTCTTACCTATAGATAACACTTGCAGCTTAACAACACAGTTCCTACATGTTCAGGACCTGATCACTCAAAATCTTTTTCACCCCATCCTTCCATCTCCAATTTGGTCTCCCCCTTCTCCTTGTTCCCTCCACTTCTTATACATATATCACCTTTGTCAGCCTCTCCTCACTCATTGTCCATATGTTTAAACCATTACAGCACACCCTCTTCAGCCATCTCAGTCACACTCATTTTATTACCACACCTCTTCTTACCCTTTCATTACTTGCTTCATCAAACTACCTCATGCTACATATTGTCCTCAGACATTTCATGTCCAGCACATTCTCATCTATAGCCCCTGCCTTCCATCTGTACAACTTTGTTATGACTACTATACCTTCAGACATACCCATTTTTGACCTCCAGGTAATGATCTCTCCACACATTCTTCAGTGCTCCCGAAACCCTTGCCTCCTCATGTAAATGATTTGTAAATACATAGATAATACATATGATATATAAAAAATACCTTTTTCATACCTGCTCACTGTTTCCTGCAGAAGAGAGTTAGCTTCATATAACCTGAGCCATAATTGATTAACATCTTACTTCCATACCTCATAAGTAATGGCTGAAATACCCAAGCCTTTGTTACACCCAATTAGATGATTTACAAAATATTCCATGCCTAACCCAAACCACAGTGGCATCACAAGGGCCTTTTAACAGCAGCAAGTGATGTAGTGCCCTGAAGTTACTGCCATACTCTGTTTACTTTATTAGTTATCAGGGTAAAACTTCCATGTTTTATGTATGATAGAGCGAAGACAACTGGCAAACTAAACTACAGCCCCATCTTAAAATATCATATACTTTCTGTGGTGCACTAGACAAGTCTTCTGCAAAGAAGAATTATTGAAGTATAGGCTTAATTGTAAAACTTACAAGAAACTTTTTACTCATTATTTCAGTTACTCATTTGTTCTGTTGTTTAGATATCTTAACTACAATGTACATCACCACATGATGTCTGTACATGATCAACCACAACAATCATCTCTATTTTAGGTACTGCATGCCAAGCTCAGTGCTCTACTCACTACTTCCTCCTCCCTTCTCCTTTTCTAACCATGGCTCTCTCCTCTTGCTCCTTCCTACTCTTCTACTACAAATCAGGATGCCAGATGGGCAGACCCCTGACACTCACTTTAACAAACCAACATGGAAAAACAAGGGTACAAGTAGAATTTATTTTTCAATTTTCATACTTCTACATGCATATCTTTAATTTCACAAGTTCCTCCCCCACCCCCACATACTGTAGTACCCAAGTTTTCCTGTGTCTGCAGTTTAAGGGTTCAATAGCTGCATAGATAAAGAATTTCAAAGCCTTTGACAGTTTCAGATACTTGTTTTTGTATGAGATCATACTGTAACCTCATCTTTTTCACTGTTTCTTTGCACTGCTTACTTAGCTTCAGGTCCTTATATTATAGCATCTAGGTGTTTTTATTTACATTTTGCATCTCAAAATATTCATGTTTTAGCTTGTATTCTTGATTTTCTTTCTCCCTCTGTAAAGCTTTACACATATCATTATTAAAATTCATTTGGCATCTGTGGACCAAGTCATTTGCTAAGTCTCTGTCAACTCATAGTTCTGCTTCCCAACTTACTGTCATCTGGAAAATTTGATACCTTACAACATAGTATAACATGTCATTTATCATTATTTAATTATCTATAACCCTAGGGCCCTCTTTAAGGGTTCTTGTAACTTCAAGGCTGGACTATTATCAGAAGTGAGGAAAAGATAAACTCTTTTAGAGTAAGAGGTTTCTTGATGAGTTGTACTCCCATCAGATTCAGACAACTCAGCAACTTTTAAAGCATTTTGGAGAGTATCTGTCCTTTTTGATGAAATACAGCTTCTTGTTATCATTATATATTTAACAAAAAGAAATTGTTGCAGGGGCCTTGGAAATCAGTGCCTAATATTCTGAGGGCTAGGTTTTTACCAGCCCATGGAAAATGAAAGTATCGCTAAATGAAACTAGTGTAGCACTAACATATATTTTCAGTAATACCATCAGAAAGAAGTCATACCGCTATGAAATATCGTACAGGATAACATACCAGGTATCATCTTGAACTGAAGACAATAATGAGGATGAGAAAGAAGGCGGTGGTAAGTGACCATAGCATCATACCATGAAGCTACTATCTCTGGTGGAACAGAGAAAAATGAGTCACGTTGTGGCTGACTCATGTTGATGCGATAGATCTCACCAGTGTCATCAGTGCTGTAGGGAGGTACCAGTAGTTAGACACCAGATTTGGAATGTTTTACTCTGGGAATATGATAACACATACCAATTTTTGTTTCACTGCTCACCATGTTACAATTCAATTTATAGTTTAGAAAAATAAAGCTACAAATAAATTGCCTCTACCAGCTGTAGAGTGGAAAAGTATTTGAAGAATTCCCACATACCATGATCCCTAGATATCTTCTTGCATTCCAACATACTAAAACTTTATTAAAAACTTACTTTATTCCCTCATTCTGTCCCTCTACCTTTTCTGTGCATATTCATACTCACAATCCTATAAACATCCTTTAAAAGTGATTTATAATACATCCACTGTTTCCACTATGTCCAAAATCTTGACATTTTATTTGTTGCTTTATCATTCTGTTACTCCCCAAATATAATATTTGTATTTCTTATTCCAACATCACATTTGAGATATCCACCTCAAAAATAACCTATACTCTTGTCTAGTATGAGGTCAACTAACACATGGAGACTGACTTGCATCCTGCTCTTCCCATGACAAATTTTGTTGTGGGAAGAATGTATTTTTTAGTTTCCCTGCTCTAAATATTGAGAAATATACAGTGAAAAACACTATAAAAAAGAATTTTGAATGAAAAAATATGATTTGTTTGATGGGTCTGAATTTACAGTAAATACATTTGGCCATATTCATTTTGTAACTTCATCTACTATTCCATGAACTATCAGGTATTTATCAAAGTATTCTGGGAAAGGGCCTTTGGGTCCAAAGTAGGAAAAATCATTGAAAGAACTGAAAGAAATTGGGAATTCTTAAATGTTTAGTATGTTGGGGATAGGGAAGAAAGAATACTAACTTCATATCTCCTTCACGTCTTTGAAAACAGCTAAAAGGGATGGGAGTAGGAAGCTGGAAATCCTCCCCTCATATATCATTACTTTCCAAAATGAAGATATTTCTTTGATTGCCTAGTTATCTGTTTCTGTTGCTAGCTCATTAAGGTGGGAAGCAGTAAGCAAGTATGAAAATATCGTACTGTAATATAATTCTTTTATTATGGAATATAGTGTGTTTATTTTGCATCATGCCATGAATATCTTTTTGATCTTTCACAAATCAGTAGTCTTTCAGTCCACTTTCACTATTGCTGATCATATTTGTAACAATAAAAATTTCAGTCCACATCATAGTTTGTAACTGCAATTTGTTTTCATGGAAATTTGGGAAAATTGATATTTTCTAATGGAGATAATGATGATCATTCCCTGAGAGACTGCTGAACACTGTGAAAACCACAGTGACCTAAATGTGTTTCTTGTTTACATTTCTTTTCTTATTTTCCATCACTTGTTGTCTTCTTAATTTTAGATGCTTTTCACTTTCAATTTTTCTTTTGCGTATACATGCAGAGGTAACACTCAATCTTAGGAAATACCTTCCAAAGTAGATAGCAACCACTTACTTACATGATAGCTTAGCTAGGTTAGCAACCACTTACACAATAGCCTAGCTAGGTTAGCAACCACTTACACAATAGCCTAGCAAAGTAGATAGCAACTACTTACATGATAGACAAGCAAAGTAGATAGCAACCACTTACCTACATGATAGCCCAGCCTAGCAAAGTAGATAGCAACCACTTACCTACATGATAGTGCAGCCTAGCCAACTACTTACCTACATGATAGTGCAGCCTAGCCAACTACTTACCTACATGATAGCCTAGCTAAATGATATAGGCGATCCCCACAGAAGGACGTTTCACAGAGCAATGTTTCATGTTAGTGACATTCAAAAGTTATGTCAAGCACAGATTCATAGAACAACAGTTAAGTTTTTGTAATAGGACAGATTTGATGAAAATTCATATATTTTAATAGTCTTTTATGTAATATTTAAATTGGTTGTAAGGTATTTCAGTTATAATGAGTCTTATAATATTAAAGCAAAATAACTTTACTTTTATCGTATACCAGATACAGACAGTCACCTTTTAAAAAACACTATGTTTTCCTATTTTTAATGTGCCATGTAAGTGAGATCTACCTAACTTAAAAACATTATAATAGTTGATGTAATAATCAAATACATCAATAAACATAAAAATATCACATACTTTGGAAGGCCTGACAAACACTTCACTCCACCATCACTATCTCAGTCCCTCAACACCAACATTTTCAGTAAGAATCATTGAATATCATGTGAATTAATAGTGAAATGCCAATAGCTGCCAAATCATAGAGTTTCATGTACATCATAACAGAGTGTGGAATACTGATGGTAAGCTATTTTGGTATAGTCCAAACATGAAATTAGTTTGGGAAAAGTTTTTGGTCTGGAATGTAACCCCCATTATAGTATGAGTTCAGTTACTCATTACAATGGGAAAATTTTTTGGTCTGGAATGTAACCACCATCATAGCATGATTTCAGTTACTCATTACAAAGACATTCTGCTTGAATGACAAAGCATCATGAAGCCAGTCATTCTGTAAGAATCCCTAGTACTTCAACTTCTCACCTGAGGATGGAGAGCGCTTGCTTGGGGGAGAGTTAAAATATCATTTTATCCCTCAAAATGAATTGTGTCAAATTCAGCCCCCTTCACCAATTATAAAACGTGAAGCTGGCTGATGCTTGGTTACAGGACTTTATAACCACATAGCAACTGGCCCTACCATGTAACATCTCAGTGAAGATGTGGGGTTGGATAAGAGCTTGGCACCAAATTTTTTAACAAACGCAATATATTAAAAAAAAATTACAACTTAAGTAAACACATATCTCACCCACCAAATCACAGGCTTGTGCATTATTTTGTAAAATTCTCCCAGTTCATCAGTTCCAATGTCAAACCAATCAACAGGTGTCTGTGTAAGGATGTGATATTTCTCAGGATGCATGTTCTTAAGCTCTTGAGCAACATGAACAGCATCAGATATAAGAGATTCTCCACCATTGCCTTCATATTGGACAATGCAGTGAATGAACTGTACCTGAAAAAAAAAAAATGAAATATCTCTAAAAGTACTGTTAAAGACAGGAGGTAACAATGGAAACCTCTATGAAAGTATTCTGAAAGAGAGGAAGTAACAATGGAAATATTTTTGAAGGTACTCTTAAAGAAAGGAGGTAACAAACGAATCAGTATCTTCAACTGCATAATGCTTCATGAATTTAAATAGGACAACCTTTAAATAATGTATGAAAATACTTCATGAAACATTCTGAGACAAGTAATCATCCCAAACATTATTCACAAAACCTCTGCTAACAGATGATACTTACACCAGGCTTGTATTCATAGTATGGTAGGTCAGTGTGAAGCTGCAGGAGACCACTGAGGTAAGCCACGTTGCTGGGATCAGGCTTGGCCATCACAGCGAAGTCTTCCCTGTATCAAGATGTGGTACTAAAATATGGATTTTCACTCCTGATGCCACCCTGCCCCATGGGAAATAGCATCTCCCCCCCAGCACCGGCGAGGTAGTGCCAGGAGACAGACGAAATGGCCACATTTGCTCACACTCAGTCTCTAGCTGTCATGTGTAATGCACT
>JAYMFT010096300.1:0-13887 GCA_038088735.1 Panulirus argus | reverse complement strand
GGAAAGTATTTACAAATTTTTGAGAAAGTGAAAAACATGTCTCTTGAAATGAGCCAGGTCATAGTTATTGGGAAAGAGTATACTGTGTCGACAGATTAATTACATGCTAGTCATATCACATAAGTTAAACAATATTGTGTCAACGGATTCATTACGTGCCAGTCATATCATGACTGTTACACTATAGTATGTCAAAAGATTCATTACATGTCAGATAGATCATGTACGTCATGCTATACTTTGTTAACAGATTCATTACATGCCAGATATACTGCAAAAGTATAACTGTGTTAATAGATTCATTGCATGCTAGTTATACCACATCAGTTAAACCATCATCCATTTTTCCTTTCTCGTTTATGTTTACTGTATGTGCTTATCCATAACGTATGATGATTAGTGTTTAATACAGCACTTTTGGAAGTTTAAGCACACTTCTCAGCCTCCAAAAACTAACTAGTTACTTCCATGTAAATGAGTGAAAATAAAATTAATGCTCTGAAAAGTCATGGACATTTCTAATAGCTAACTTGTGAATTATGGTGACTCCTGTTTTTTTTCATCCTTGATCACTGTTTCCCGTGTTAGCAAGGTAGCGCCATCTACATATGAAGGCAGCATACACACACATTCATTCTATAGCTGTTATGCACTAAAACCACAGCTTCCTATCCACAACCAGGCCCACTGACCTTTCCATGGCTTACCCAGGACACTTCACATGCCCTAGTTTAATCCAATTAAAGCACTTCAACCCCAATGTACCTCATTATTCCAATTAACTCTATTTTGTGCATGCCTTTCACCCCCTGCATGTTCAGGCTGTAATTGCTCAAAATCTTTTTATTCTCGTTCCCTCCATTTTTGACACATATACGCTCTTTGTCAATCTTTTATCACTAATTCTCTCCTTATGTCCAAAACATTTCAGCACATCCTCTTCAGTTCTCTCAACCACACTCTTTTAATTACAGGTACACCACCAATTTTCCAGCACCCTTGGTTCCAAAGCCTTGCCAGTTCAACCGTTTTGCTGGACCAGCTGTGGTCACGTAACAATAATGCATCAACACACCTCCAACCCACTAATTATACACCTCCTGTGTCTCTGAAGCACCATGGACTACTAGAAACTTAAATTAAGCAAATAATAAATGTAAATTGAATAATTAAATGAAATACAGGAATCTGTACATTAGTAAAAATACTCAGGATCGAGGTGCTCGTCAGCTACAAGCTTCGCAAATTCATCCATATACTCGGCAGCCCCTTTGTGGTTTGCAGACCATTTTTTTAACACACTTTTTGTATGGAAATTCCATGATGATTCTTGAATCTTTAAAGTCATCCTTCACTATATCACACCCATGTTCTAATATAAGTTCTTTATGGAACAACTAAGCCTAGTCCATTATCATGCTACCTTACAAATCCACTCTATCGCTCCGACGTTGTTAAAACCTTTCTATCATTACGCGATCATGCTCAGTACTCTTACCATCTTTCATAGTCATCCTAATGCTCATTTGCTTTTTGGAATCATTGTCTGCAGAGAATTTCAATATTTTGTTCATTTTCTTCTTTATATCATGAACTGTTGATGAACCAATACCATATATGTCACATAGCTTATGCACTGAAACACCACGGTCCAGTTTTTTCAACAGGTCAACTTACTCTTGGATCGGTATAGACTGGTGGTTCAAAGTCTGTCTCCCTACTACCACACTTGTCCTCTATTTCGCCTATTGCTCTCCTAATTCTATAAATTTTATATCCTTCTTCGACTATCTAAACTTCTGCCATGAGACTGAGACATCCTCTCACCCACAAGCTGAGATCCTCTACCTCAGGGATTTCAATGTTCTCCATAAGGAATGGCTGAATTCCTCCCATATGGATTGTGGAGGGATCAAAGCCCTCACATTCTCCATTCTCAATGATTTAGAGCAAATTATCTCCCACCCTATCCATATATCTGACAACTATCACCACTCTCCTAATATTCTGGATTTGCTTTTCACCTCCAGTCCATCTCACTGTAAATACAAAATTTCACCCCTAATTGGTTCATCTGATCATACTCTTATAAATGTATCTATTCTAACGGCACCTCCCCCTCCAGCAGCCCCTTCTAAGCATAAATACTGGCACCTGAACAAAGCTGACTGGAATAACTCATATAACTTCTTTTCTGACTTTCCTTGGATTAATTACTGTCTCTTATGTGGTGATGCTTCTGTCTCCATCGAATGCATAACAAAGGTTATTCTTGCAGGTATCGAAGCATTTATCCCCTTTCCCTCCAAGACTACTTCTTCATCTAATCCATGGTTCAACCGTTCCTGCTCTGAGAACATTCAGGCAAGGGATCAAGCATATCAGTCTTGGAAATCTCTCCTTCCTCTAGCTCCCATTCAACTTTTATCACTACCCGCAATTGATGCAAGCCCATTATTTAAGAGGCGAAGAGTTCCTTTATTCACAGATAGGACTTTCTGGTCTTTAGCTATGGGCATCTCTAACAACCTCTGTCGTTCTATCTTTCCTTCACTTTTCCATTCTGACGGTAATATAGCTATCTCTCTGGTTGACAGAGCAACTCTATTTGGTTCCCGTTTCTCCTCTAACTCTACCTTGGATGACTAACATACCTTCACTCCTTCATGCTTCTCTTACTAATCCTATGCCTCTTCCCATAATCTCTTTTCGGACTGTTCGAAAAGCACTTCTTTCTGTGGACACATGCAAGACTTATGGTCCTGATGGCATCCATCCCCAAGTACTGAAAGACTGTGCCTCTAAACTTGCATCTGTGCTTGCTCATCTGTTACTTTTCTGTTAATAAGACAAAACTTTTCCTTCTCCTTGGAAACATGCTTTGATATATTCCATCCTTAAGAAGGGTGACCGTTCTGAGCCCTCTAACTATTGACCTATTGCTTTGACATCTACCATTTCCAAGTCTTTGAATCCCTCCTCAACTCCCATATCACAGTCTTCCCTTTGATCACCAGTATGGTTTCCGTAAGGTGAGATCCACTGGTGACATTCTTTCCTATCTTACTAATGTCTAGTCATCATCCCTGAAAGATTTTGGGGAGTCATATCTAAGGCTTTTGACAGGGTGTATCAGTTTCTCATCTCTAAGGTTCCCTCCCTCACTTTGCTACTTCATAATTAGCTTCCTCTCTGGCCAGTCTATCTCTGTGGTTGTTGATGGATCAGCTTCCGCCCTTTTCTCTATTAACAGTGGTGTCATTCAAGGTTCTGTCCTGTCCCCTACACTTTTTCTCCTTTTTTTTCAATGATTTCCTCTACTCCACAAATAATACAATGCACTCATATGCTGATGAATCAACAATGCATTCATCCACATCCTTCATTTCTGCACCCTCTTCTCTCACTCGATCTGCATCTCATCTTGACACTGCTTCCTCAAGAAATTCAGACTTGGACAGGATATCTAAGAGGGGTACACAAAATCTTGTTGAGTTTAATGCCTCCAAGACCCAATTTCTACCTCTCTCTGTATCAAAAACTCCTCACTACTCTCATCTCTCCTTAGAAGTTCTGTAATTCCAACTCTTGACTCAATGAACATACTTGGTATTACTGTAATATCCAATCTTGCTCCGTTTATATAGGGGATTGATTCGTCCTCATATCTAGCAATGCTCTCACATTTAGGGTGGTTCAAGCTCTGTATCTTTACTTGACATAGCTGAGTCGAAAGCAGTCTGACATAAACTGTTCCAGGCTAACTTCCAAACTTTACCCCCTTGCCCTAAGCTGCAATGTTGGTTCACTTTCCCTCTTTTATTGGTATTACTTTGGTTTCTGTTCCCCATAGCTGGCTCCCGTGTAGCCCCACCACTAGCTAGACCAAACAATACTCAGCAAGCTGCAGCGTCACATGATTATTGTGAGGCCATAGGCAATTCAAGGGTGGGTCATTTTGACATATGCTTCTTTCCCTTCA
Organism: Panulirus argus; assembly: GCA_038088735.1. NCBI lineage: Eukaryota > Metazoa > Arthropoda > Malacostraca > Decapoda > Palinuridae > Panulirus > Panulirus argus. The sequence goes on along the minus strand of JAYMFT010096300.1, from coordinate 9,905 downwards.
TGCTGAAGCTTTGGAACTCTCTACCTTATCATGTTTTCCCCAATAACTATGACCTGGCACATTTCAAAAGACAGGTTTTTCACTTCCTACAAAATTTGTAAATACTTTCCCTTGTCTTTTCTTTTTCCGTTTCATAATTCTCTCTATATTTCAATTAAGGCCTGGCCTTGATGTGGACTTCTGTCCGTGACTGGAGCCTTAAAAAAAGTTATATAGATCTCACTTATAAAGCACATCAAGTGAATGAAAATTTGAACCTCATGAGGTGACCATCAGCGCAGGGAAAACAGTAAGAATCTAATGTTTTTTCCTTTAATAATATTAAAGACATTATACCCGAAATACATATAAAAGATTCCTTATTAAAGGAAAAAAGAATAGATTTTCTTTAAATATCTCACTATTGTTAAGACTTAGTGTCATTCTGTGATATTCTACTCTAATTTTCAGATGTTATTAATGCTAAATGTTGTTCTAGTGAACCATCGTTCTGTGGAAACCCCTATACAAAGCTGCATTGAGCAGTGGATAGGATACATAACTCATGGGACTAAGGCTTAGGATTCATATCAGCTTATCCTCAGTCTCCTTATATGCAACCTTTGGACACCTTTTATGGGTTTCCTACAGGGTTGCTAGAACTTCAAGATTGCATTCTATGGGGCAAGAAGCTGTACACTCTTCATTCCTAGGTGATGATAAAACCTCATGAAAGGTAACTTAATGGCTGCAGTATGATAAAACCTCATCACCGGTGACTTAATTGCTGCAGCATTACCACAAGCAGCCAGTATTCAAGAAATTACTTATCCTCAATATCTTATCATTCATATAATCTGAGTATCAACACACAACCTAAATTTATTCCTGCCAATTTATTAACTTGAAAATTTCATAAATCTTTTAAAGGAACAGTTGTATTTCATGTGCTTTATAGATTAAGACCAAAGAAGTGTGACTGGGACCAATTTCTCTTTTATCCTACAACAATTAATAATAGCATGAAGAACTATGAAGATCTGGGTAAATGTGGGGTTAAATAATGTATATGTAGGTGAAGCAACTGTATAACTCAACAGAATCTACAAAATCTCTCCTAACTCCCCTAGCAGCATTTAAGTATCCTGTCTGCACATATGAACTCTGCTGATAATGCACTTATGCATTTGAATCTGTATGTGTAATTCCAGATTAATTAATGCAAAAGTACCTATAATACTTTTGCAAATCAACAGAACCTATGGTAACTTAACTCAACTTTCCCTAGCAGCTCATATTTACCTTAAAGTTATATCAAAGTCAAAATGTACCATTATTACATCCATCAACAGGTTGACGTGATGTGGTCAAATGAGAGCAGTGAATCTGACAGAATCCATTTGTATCAACTGAAACACAAACAACAGGTGACTTTAGATAACCCTTGTAGCAAAACCACGAGTGAATTTATTTTCTGCAATGGTTCTTTAGTTGCTTCTAAAATGTAACCTTCTTGGTAACAAAACTTATTTTCTAACTTGACACTCCTTTTTATCATGCCGCAATCAGTTACTGTATGAATATCATACACTTGTCAATTACTATATCAGAAATATACAACTTTTTACCATATTTCAAACTTTCATGTTGAGAATTCATGTAATGCTATTTACTAGAGAAACAAATCACAGTCCTTAAAACATTTTTATTCATAGAAAAAGGAAGTAGAATATGTCCACTATGGTGAGTCTCATGACATATTTCTCTGAAAAAAAGGTGGTGGTTTTCATTACACAAAATGATATAAGTTAGTAAAAGGTGACTGTTTCATTATCCAGTCGGCCAATTAAGCCCTGGAAAATGACTGGCAAATGTTTTAAGGCATTACTGATGGGTCTGACATTTAAAGGTGATGAACTGGTCTGGGATCTAGAGGAGAGCAGCATCCTGCTTTCTGTATGGGAGGAAAAAACATAATACACTGATGAGGATGGATATTCCCCACACTAAAACAAACTGATGAAAGCACATATATGTGTTAAATGACAACGAATTAAGGGGAACACGCAAGCAAGCTCACCCCCCACCCCCCCATCCACTTTTAAGTGCCAAAATCTAGAGAATTGTTTTATTGTCAGCATTATTTTGCCAATAAGGATCTTAAGCAAGCAGAATATAGTCATAAGAACCCACATGCTAGACAATTCGACAGTTAAATGACACCGATAAGTTTGAAACAAGATTAAAAGAATCTTCTTTCGAAAACACTGACAAGATTTATTCTGTCAAGCAATGGACAGAAACACGGCAAATATACACCTAACCAAAGACAGCTGTTTCCAGCACTTCTATAGCCATTCCATGTGACGTACATACAAGATAACCAATTAATAATGAAATCGAGAGAGGTGGATTATGTCAAAAGTATCCTAACTTCAACCGAACTGTCAGGAGAAAAAATCGTACACTGTCAAGGTTTTCCAACTTCTCCGCCGAGATGCACTGCGTGAAATATACCCTCACATTTATTATGACCTGTTAATATTATCCTTACCTCTTCTGGTGTCCATAAAGCCCTTAAACAACAGGCACAACTAACTATGGTCACCCGCGCCATGTTCCTACTACCACAACACAAACATTGACCATCGAGGAACTGACAAGGAACAAGATTCTGCGCTAATTTCTCGCTTTATGAACCCAGTTATTGACCACAATTACTGTTTATTTTACATCCGTAGAGAGAAAGCTTGGTATGTATTGGATATCTGCTCTATACATAATGATAAACATAGAATGTGAAGTGCAAGAAAGTCGACATATATATCAAAGATAGGCGTTTAACTCTTTACCCTATATACTATCTATCTATATATCTATTCGCTGTTGTTGAGTTTATTCATTAAATCTTAACTATCATATAGACACCATGGTGCGTTACGCTCATAGAAATAGTACAATCTAAAAAATGTTCCTCCTTTCACAATGAAAATCTAGCACAACTTATGACGTCATAATCCCACCCTTTCTCATGAGAAGTTATGACGTCACGATCACACCCCTTTCCCACAGGACGGGTCAAGACAACTGAGTCTAACCGACTGGAATAAAGGCAGAAATAAAGTATGACCGTACCCTTTAAAGAAAGTTGTAATCGAATATGTGTGAAGTATTTGTATGCTACTGCAACTGGCAACTGGCAACTAGAAAGGCGGAAGGGAGTGTAAAAGATGGAATTTCCTGAGAATGAATTAAGTGAGTCATTCAGCCTCACTCAAGGATACCCAGGCTGCCCCAGCCGGGTAGGTAGACGATACTTCTGAGTGAATATTTAGTTAGTGTCGCATAGCCTAGAAGGTTAATGACTTTATTCAGGGGACCACTTCCTTGCTCGTTAAGGATGTATATACTGTGCGTCAAATTACTTCATTTTATGGAGCAAACATGATATTCTGACCAGAAAACAACCTTTCCAGCCTATACTGCAAGAATGAGAGTAGAAAGGGGTGGGGAGAGTGGTAATCTAGTTCATAAAATCAACCTTGACAAAAAAAGAAAAAGAATTTGATTTATTTATTCTTCCGTTCGAGTACGAGTAAGTCCAGTTGGCCAAGGAAAATGATTACCTAACAGACCAAGGTATGTATTTTTGTTCCGTTGACCACAAGTTACCGAGTTCCATACAAATACACTCAAAGTAAATAGGGGATAAATATATACGATCTATTACACACAGCCACACACAACGCTTCCGTGACGCCTGCTGGACCACCACAACCCCCTGACGGAGACACGATGACTCTCCCCATACTGGCCAGACATTATGTAATTAATATCGATGTTGTGTTGAAGGAATATCCTAACTTCCTTAGGCTTTAGTAAGCCCCTTTGTTATATTTATATGTACTCGCGACACTTGCCAGATGCTTCTGGTATTATTGTACAGGGGTACCTAGTGACAGCACTAGGATCCCGATTCCTTCATCAAGGAATAAAGTATTGAAAACTTAAACTGAAACTGGCAGTCCATTGTCGGTGTTTGTTCGGTGTGCCACCACTGTTGTCCGGTGTGCCACTTCTGGCACAGGTCGGCCCACGGGCTTTTAGGTGGATGTGTTTGTGTAAGATGTGATGAATTGTTTCACCCCACAAATTCATTTCATGTTCACTGCTTAAGTCATCAATGTTTTTAACATAAAGACTATTATCATACGATTTTTGGGTACTTAGCGCGTGTTAAACGACAAAGGTATTTATGTTCTTATTTGTAGATATTATTGATAATCCGTACATACAGGATATTTGATTATGCTGCCGTCCTTGGGTAATATATTTCTATATTTTGTCTAACGTCGCAAAATTATAATGAAGAAATGGTAAGTCGTGTAATAAGCTCCTGGGGCATATTCGTAACAAACCGATTGAGTACAAAAATTTTCATTGCGTTCAGATTGACGAAGAGAGCGAAGGGCTGGGAATATATGGTGTCTGTACATCTCGTGTATTCACGTAAACTTACGTCCATACATTACTATGTGTGTGTGTTCCGGGAAGAGAGTTTATCTACACATGTGTTGCCCCATCTCTTAACCTTGTACACATGTGTCATATTTTCACTACTTCGTTTGTATATATACACATCACACCCTCCGCCATGCAAGGTGCCCAACCTATCGACCATCCATCCCCTGTGTAAAAATGAACAAGTGGGTGGCAGCCCGTGCATGCATGACGGTCAGTAATGCTAACCGCTGTACCCCGGAGGTGTGTTATTAAGGTAGTTTCTACGTCGCTTGCCAGTTACGTGTTTGTTAAACATCCTCGTCAGTAGCTTCCCAGATTCTGTCGTCTCTAGTCATGTGCATAATGTCACTTAATAAGATTACTCCCTTCAGGAAGTCACCGACACCCAAATGAAAGCCTGAGCATCGTATCAATGATCTTCTTTATCTTATTCTACGAGGGCTTTAGCTTGACGTATTTCCGAAACTTTTACTATCAGGTTATCATTTGTTTGCCAGTTTCCTGACCGTGTTTCAGGCAGACCTCGTTTGGCCATCGATCGCCTTGATAATAAGGGACGTAAGAGATGCAGCAGAGCCGGACGCATGTGTTGTTCCTGTGATGGCACACAAAGACAAGCCAGGCTTATTCTTGGCGAATCTTTACAACACATGAACTGCCAGGGTTAGTGAAATCGTCAAGGGCAAAGTATAACGAATATCGGAAAAATCTAGACAAACTCATTCACTGTTAATGTTACCCTTTTCCATTTGTGTAAGGGAGTATGCGGTTTATCGCGCAAACTACCTAAGAAATTTAGCTTATTTTTGTTTGGCAATATTTGTCTTATTGATTAATTTTGCACGTTATGGTATGATATCTTATTTTATATTATATTGATTATTATGAAATAATATATGAATTGCAAAAACATATTTAAATGTAATATTTATTTGGAAAAATTTACATAATTATTTTATTTTCTTTGTTGAAGAAAATAATTTTATTATATATTTTCTTTGGATCACGAAGTGATCAGACAATTATTTATGAACAAATGATTTTTGGTTGCGTTGCGCACGCTTATTCATGGTTTATTAAATATCTCAAGGTCAAAGAGAAGATTTGAATAAATATTGTTGATTTGTTGATGAAGTTTAAGAAGTATATCATATATACTCGTGAAAACACAAAATTCTTTGACAATGATATATGGAGTGGTTGCCTTTTTTCAGACCTTGAACATATACGTAAGACACCGACATATACATAAAAACCAGAAATGGACTCACGGTCATATATTTTAAGAAAACCCAATTTTCTACTCATAAAACAGTATTTACTTGGGAGTGGAAACATTCTTAAAAATAGGGCGAGTGACTTACGTCTGTGTTTTTGTATTTTGTCCGGCGTAATGAATATGTCTATTGGTCAATCAGTAGACCTATGGAAGAAAGGTGTAAACGATATTAAGTTACAACAAGTAAGTGGGTGGGTTGTATGTTTGAATCTGCAGTGTTTGAGAAGAGAATAACTGCAATTTTAACCGAGTGATTAGAAAATAATATTCTAAGCATGAACTACGGAATACAAAAAGACGGGAATTAACACTTCAGTTGACGAAAACATTGAAGAGATGGTCTTCGTGTTCTTTAGCAGCACAGAATTCGGAGTAATATATCTTTTTTGGCTTCCTTCCCGAAATGAATCCCATTTAATCCCCCTCCCTATACTCCACTTATCTTTCCCCTTACACATGAGATATAGTGAACCTTCGACCTGAATGGTATGATCTTCAATAATAAAGGTTTCTTCTTATCCTTTGACTTGGCCATAAAGGGTCATCACAGGACTTAACAACTTGATGCACGAGATGGTGCATGCTGGTCTGACCTTGGATACCATCAGGGGATTGTTGGTACGAAATGAATCTATCTGCACTTAACACTTACGATAGTTTTAATGATATCCCGCTTACATTATCGCAGTAGCGGGATAGAAAAATTGTATTTTATATTTCCGGTAGTGAATTTAAGAGTTTTCAAGATTTCAAATAAAATCATTATGTAATGTATATAGATATGATATATAATTATGGAAAAAAGTATAATACAATAATATATTTATTACTTTTATTACTATTATTTACAAGAACTACATAAACTTTTAAATATAAATATATTCAAAGTAGAAAAGTTTGTTTCATCTCCTCACCTTTTGAGTTGCAGGAAGGTTTAATCTTCAACAGCAACAACTTTTTGATAAATACTATTTTATTTTTATTGAAGAGCATCATCCGTAAACCATACTTCACTCATCCAGATCATTGATATTCAGCAGTATAGATCTACGCAAGCCTCATAATCACATTAAACTTTCTTCTTTAGATACAGTATATCAATCACATAGGCAAAAGATATTCATGCAAGTAAGTGAAAGAAGAGGTAAAATTCCAGTATAACTACTATATTTGGATTCCAAGTGACTTTGCTCTTCAATGCTAGGGTACTGTTTAGGTAATAGTACATTTGCGGTGCATGATTTGGTGTGTTATATGTTTCTGAAAGACACTCAAGGCGATATTGGTTAGAGTTGTATTATTTGCAAGGGAAAACGTCGGGTTTTTAAGCGTAGAAACAGGTAAAACGCTTAGTAATCCACAGATCCTATGAGAATCCCACATATTAGTCCAAATACATAGCAGAAATAAGTGTCATTTCAGTTATGTTTGTATCATTATATGTAGGATATGCAAAATAAGATATGCTTAACGTTCCTTCCTGAATCTCTCATTGGTTTTGGGCACTTTAGCATAGTTTGTATTTTCTCGGAAGACTACGGAGTAGAAAAGGTGAAATGTGGGCATGTGTATTAAATCGTAATCACTAAGTGCGTTTGTATGTGTGTGTGTGTGTGTGTGTGTGTGTGTGTGTGTGTGTGTAAAGATTAGCCAAGACTAACCTCGGCATAGGCTCTTGTCAGTGACGATCTGTTCTCTGGTGTGCCATAACTGGCATAGTTCGCGTGTGTCTGCTCGGGATGCCACTGCTGGTGCAGGGAAACCATAATGTTACTGCAGTGTAATGAAATCTTTAGGCGCACGTGTAAGTTGTGTAAAATGTGATGAATAAATTCATTTCAAAGATAGTCAGTTCACGTCAACTGCATACTGCCTGTTTAACTCTTTAAAAACCACGGAGTTGGTGGATAGTATTTTTAGCTTTAGGCTTATCAGCTGCTGAAGTTTTTATGGCTATCAACGTCAAACTATATCCGAAAACCAAAGTATCCGTAAAGACCTTCAGATGTTAACGTTAACTGTTAGACCACATACACTCTCGCTATGTATGTCTGTGGTGGTAGTAAGGGACTCATGCCCCACACCCGTAACGATAACCTTTTCTTACGTGTTATGCAGAGCGAACCATGAGAGAGAAGCAACCTCTGAATCGGACGGAGGTAAAGTCTTAAGGAATCACATGTGACCATGATACACTGAAGTTTATGAACATTTTCTCTGAAGATTGGACTTGAAAGCCCGTTTTCTGTAGAAAGTATGGGGAACTACAATAAGTACTTTTTTTCTAAATCTCTAGTTAGATGATTGCTTGAATCCCTTGAGCACGATGGTACGATCCTTGGTCATGATCTTGCATGGACATCATTTTAAAAAAATCGGGTCACTCTTTGTTGAGATTTTGTTTTATCTTTCGTAAGAGGTATTTGGCTTGATTTATCTTTTAAACTTTTACCAAGCAGGTCACTAGATGCCAGTTTCCGGACTATGTCCACGGCAGATCTCGTCTGGCCACCAGTAGTTGTTTGAGATTAAACCTCTTTACCACTCGGGAGGTGCGAGCCCTATGCTCTAGGCTTCCTCTGGCCACCAATAACCTTCTTGATAGTAAAGAAAATTAGGGAGTTAAGAGTTTTACAGCCAGTTGCATGGACTGTGCCAATAATGGCACTCGAGAACAGTCTGTACTTACTCTTGGTAAATCTTTGCTCAAACACATCAACCGCCATAGTCATCCAGGGCAACAGGATCAAGTTATTACGGTTTCCGGCGAGCAGCACATCTCGCCGCATCACCGCGCGACCCACCACCGGGACACTCCTACTCCCCACCTGCGGGCTGGTGCCATCTTTGTGTATTTTATACATTTATGTGCTATATGTATGCACCGTTGTCCATATGCATGAATGTATTAAATGCACAATAAACCTTTGATAAAATCAAGTTATTACCACCAGCTTCTCGTACGACCATAAATCACTTCAGTGTGTGCGCGTGTATGTGATCGTTTGTGAAGACTAAACTTGGCACGGGCTCTTGGCAATGACACCGCTTTCTCGGATGTGCCGTTCTGGCACAAGTCGGGTATTGTGCCGTCGGCCTAAGTGTAATTGTAGATCATCTGTTTGAAGATAAAGACCATGTTAAGTGCATGTTAAGCGACATTGTCATCAATGGTGTTATTTATAGTTATCGTCAGTACTCCATGCATACAAGATGATGTAATTGATTGCCTTATAGATTTTTCAGGGTGTCCAAATTGATGACAATGCAAAGAGTCCAGAAACTATGGTTTGACTAGGCATCTCGAGTGATATCATGTCCGGCAAATTAGACTTAATATTACTATTTATGTGTTGCGGGAGAGAGTTTAGACTCGTGTCGCCCCGTCTCAACCTTGTATACTTATACCGCGATGCAGTAGGTCACAGAGATACGCGTGATCTAGTATTTGCTGATAACCACGAGAAAAACGGAACACGATTAAGTCACAAGTGCACTTTCGTGTTACCTCATCAGGAGAGATACAAATGTACCATATATCTACTCCCACGTACACACACACTCACACACACATTAGCCTAAGGTTAGATATCCCCTAAGGGAGGATGAACAGTGTTAGGTGGATTTCGGACTAGCTGCCGCGACCAGAATTCGAATATTTGTGGGTCCGATGTCAGGTTTCCCGTGCATGGCGTGACGGTCAGTCATGCTAATCGCTACACCACGTTGGCGTTATCAAGGTGGTTCTACACTTCATGCTATTAACGTGTTTGGCGATAAATCGAGCTTCAATAACATCCTCGTCAGAAGGTTCCAGGCGATGTCACGGACTCCGTGTTGTATAGGTTAGCGTTCCTGACCGTGACGCATTCACGGGCCGCCCAGGGTCGAGCGCATAGGTTCGAATCCTAGTTGCGGCGGTCGGTCCACAGTCAACCCTTTGGGGTTGGTCGATGAAATAGGTACCTGGCTCAGGCTAGGGTATATATATATATATTTTTTTCTTTATTATATTTGATCGTTGTTTCCCGCTTTAGCGAGGTAGCGCCAGGAAACAGAAGAAGAAAGATCCATTCACTCACATGCACACATATATACATACATGCACATATATGCACAATAC